>CAJNOL010000805.1:40981-94282 GCA_905250125.1 Rotaria sordida
ACAACTACAACAACAACTTCGACAACAACAACTTCGACAACAACAACTAGCACTACCAGTACTACGACTACTTCAACAACTTCGACAACAACAACTAGCACCACTAGTACTACAACTACTTCAACAACTTCAACAACAACAACTAGCACTACCAGTACGACGACTACATCAACAACTTCGACAACAACAACAAAAACAACAACAACTAGCACGACTAGTACGACGACTACATCAACAACTTCGACAACAACAACAAAAACAACAACAACTACTTCTAGCACCACTAGTACTACCTCGACAACAAAAACAACAGCAACAACAACAACAACAACGACAGCTCCTCCAGCTAAATGCTATTCATTTGTAATGTACAATTCAATGTGTATGAATGTATTTAAAGTCTATCATTGAAATGAGTAAAATATTGATATAAAATCTTTGTTGTAGGTAAACATGTGTCATGCTATATTTAACAGTCTCAAGAAATCTAAATCTCTAGTTCAAAGTGGCAATATATTCATACAGAATTATGATTGTTACAGTCATACCTCTGTTATGTGATCCGTAACGATTTTCTGAACTCTAAAATTTAGCTTGAAAATAAGCCATATTTAAGAAAAGTATCTTAATTAAAAACATTCATTCGCCATGTTCTCTTCTATTTCATCACTAATAAATATCTTTTTCATTCTAAGTGAATAGTAGATTTGAATTGTATCCTAATGAGAAGTATTCATTTGTTATATGATCATCGATCATCTCACTAATTCGAGGCTTCACTTCTGAATAAACACTATGACAAAACATAGCCATTGTGGTGCGAGAATTTCAGGTGACATATAATGTTCGATCAAACTAGTGCACTTTACACTTTCCTTCGCAAACAACAATATATATGTTTTTGATTCTTCTCAAAACCATTCATTTCCCTCGTCACATTTGATCAAATCAACACCTTCAAACTTTTCTTTGAAGTAAGCAATGTATTTGAACTGATCCCTTCTCAGAAATGTTCATTTGTCATGTGATCTTTGATCAAATCAATACCTTCATATACTCCTTTGAAGTTAGCAATATACTCGAAATGTTCCCTTCTCAAGAGCATACATTCACCATGTTATCTTCGATCATGTCATTCATTTCAAACTTTCCTTCGAAATGAGCAATATTCTCAGACAGAGACTTTGTAAGACGTATTCATGTGTCATCTGATCGTCTATTCATTCATTAGCATGGAACTTTCCTTCTTAGTGTGGAACATACTCGGATGAGACCTTAGTTGTTACACTCTTTCATGTTCCATACATAGTTTACTTTTTCTAGTACCTTCAATTCTTTGTTTCAAAACGAGCAATGCGCATAAATATCACTATAGTTGGAAAATTTCAGTTGATATGTGATCTTTGATGATATTAGCAAGTTTGAACTTTGTTTGACATTCAGAAATTATATACTGGAATGGAACAGTTCTGCTAACCATACATTCATCATGTTATCTTCGAGCATGGCAACGCCTTCAAACTTTACTTCGGAGCGTGTAACATGGCCGGACAGAATCTTTGAAAAACTATTCATTTGCTATTTGATCGTTGATCGTGTTACCAACATCAAGCTTTCCTTCCCGGTTACAAATATACTCTAATGAGACTCTGATTGTTATAATCATTCATGTGCTATACAATGCATACGTTTTCCAACAGCTTCGACGCTGTATTTCAAAACAAGAAATATACTAAATCATCACTATGGTAAGACGATTTCATTTGACCTGTGACCTTCAATGATATCATTAAAGTTAGACTTTGTTTCGCACTGCGCACTAATATACTCGAACTGGACACTTAAGAACATTCATTCAACATGTTATCTTCGATCACGTCAAATTCCTTCAAGCTTTTCATCGAAACAAGCAAGACGCTGAGACAGAAACTTTGTAAAAGCTATTCATTTGTCATCTAGCCATTTATCATGTCATCAACATCAAGTTTTGCTTCTCAGTGACAAAATATACTCCAACCAGATTCTGATTGTTATATTCAATCATGTGCCATACAATTTTTACCTTTGTGAGCAGCTACACCCCTTTGTTTCAAAACGAGCAATATACTTAAAGAATAAAATGGTGCGAAGATTTCATTTCATGTGTGGTCTTCGATGTTGTCTTCAACTTTTGACTATGATTCGCCTTAAGCAATAATATAATCGAACTGGATTCTTCTGAATGCTATACATTTATTGTATTACTTTCGGTCAAAGCAATGCTATCCAACTTATCTTTGGAGTGCGAAATATACTTAAACATCACTGTGGTGCAAAGATTTCACTGGATATGCGATCTTCAATGATGTCATCAACTTTAGACTTTCTTTGACGTTGAGAAATCATATACTTGAACTGGACTCTTCTGCAGAACATATACTCATCATGTTATCTTCAATTAGATCAACGCTTTAAAACTTTCCTTCGCAGTGTGTAATATACTCAGACACAAACTTTGTAAGAACTATTCATTTGTCATCTAGCTATCGATCACGTCATTAGCATCAATCTTTGCTTCTCAGTGACAAATATACTTGAATGAGATCCTACTTGTTACACTCATACCTGTGTCATATAATATTTACTTTTTTGAATAGCTATATCTATTTGTTTCAAAACGAGCAATATATCTAAATATCAATATGCTATGAGGATTTCATTTGACATGTGATCTTCGATGATGTCATCAACTTTAGACTTTGTTTCTCATTAAGTAATAATATACTCGAACTGAATCTTTAAGAGCATTCATTCATCTTATTATTTTCCGTAACATTGCTGATGTGAAATTTCCCTTCGAACTGAGCAACATACTTAGCTATTACTATGCTGTGAGGATTTCATTTGACATGTGATCTTCGACGACATCATCAACTTTAGGCTTTGTCTCGCATTAAGTAATAATATACTCGAACTGGACCCTTAAGAGCATTCATTCATTACATTATCTTTCATCACGTTGTTGACGTAAAATTTTCCTTTTGAGTGAGCAGTATACTTAACTATCACTATGGTGCGACGATTTCATTTAGCATGTCATGTTCGATGATGTGATCAACTTTAGACTTTGTTTCGCATTAAGTAATAATATATTCGAACTGGATCATTAAGAGCATTCATTCATCATATTATCTTCCATCGCGTTGTTGACGTGAAATTTTCTTTCGGAGTGAGCAGTATGATTAAACATCAATATTATGTAACCATTTCAATTGACCCGTGATATGCGATAATATCATCAGTTTGAGACTTTGTTTCGTATTGAGCAATAATATACTCGAACTGAACCATTCTGAAGAGCATTCATTCATTGTGTTGTCTTCGATCACACTGCTGACGTGAGACATACCTTTGAAGTGAGCGATATAATTCAACATCACTATGGTGCGAAGATTTCATTTGCTATGTAATCTTCAATAGGATTATGAACTTGAGACTTTGTTTCACGTTGAACAATAATATATTTGAACGGGACCATTCTGAAGAGTATATATTCATTGTGTTGTCTTCGATCACGTTACTGGCGTAAAACATTTCTTCTGAGTAAGCAATGTAGTTAAACACTACTATGGTTCGAAGATTTCATTTGCTATGTGATCTTTAATAGTTTCATGAACTTTAGACTTTGTTTGCTATTGAACACTAATATACTCGGATGGAACCATTATGAAGAGCATTCATTTATCGTATTGTCTTCGATTACGTTGCTAACGTGAAACATTCCTTCGGAGTGAGCAATATAGTTAAACATCACTATCGTGCGAAGATTACATTTGCTATGTGGTCTTTGATAATGTCACGAACTTGAGACTTTATGTCACGTTGAACAATAATATATTCGAACGGAATCATTCTAAGGAGCATTCATTCAGTGTGCTGTCTTCGATCATTTTGCTGACGTGAAACTTGCTTTTTGAGTGCGCAATATGCTCAGACAGAATCTTTGTAAAGACTATTCATTTGTCATCTGATCGTAACTCACATCATCAACGGACAGCGTTGCTGTTTAATGAAAAAAATATACTCGAACTATATCTTTCTTGTTACGCGCATTCATATTCCATACAATGTTTAGCGTTTGTGGCAGCTGAAAGGCTTCATTTCAAAACGAGAAATATATCTAAACATCAACATGGTGCAAAAATTTCATTGAATTTGTGATCTTCCATGATGTCACCAGCTTTAGACTTTGTTCTCATCGAGTAATAACATATTCGAACTGGACCGTTCTGAAATGCATACATTCATCATGTGTTTTTTGATTCACATCAAGACCTTCAGACTTTCTTTCGGAGTCCGCAGTATACTTAAACATCACTTTAGTAGGAAATATTCATTTTTTATGTAATCTTCGATAATGTCATCAACTTTGAACTTTGTTTCGGATTGGGCAATTACATATTCGAGCTAGTCCCTTCTAAGGAGCCTACGTTCATTGTGTTATCATCGCTCATATCAACAGCTTTAAGCTTTTGCTTCCCAGTGAGAAATATACTAGAGCAAGATCCTAGTTGTTATATTGATTCATGTTCCATACAATATTGTGTTTTTTTACCGACTGAAACGCTTTGTTTCAAAATGTGCAATGTGCTTAAATAACACTATCCTGCGAAAATTTCATTTGATATGTGATCTTCGATGATGTCATTAACTTTAAGTTTCGTTTTGTATTGTGTAATAATATACTCGAACTGGTCACTTATGAAAAGCATACATCCGTCATATCATCTTCGGTCCAATCAATACTTGCAAAATATCCTTCGAAGTCATCAATATGCTCGCACAGAGACTTTCTAACAGGTATTTCTTTGCAGCGTGATATATAGTTACATGACTTCAGTCCAAGTTTGCTTCGTGGTAAGCAATATGCTCGACCAGGAACTTTCGGGTTAGAGATATTCATTTGCTAGCTGATGGATAATCACGTCATCTTGATTAAAGTTTGCTTTGTGGTAAGCAACATTGCTCGAACAGGAAGTTTCGAGTAAGAGGTATTCATTTGCTGGGCGATGAATAATCATGTGACCCACTTAAAATTTTGCTTCGAAGGAAAAAGAATACTCGAATACGATATTGGTCAGATGCATTCATGTGTCATGTCATGGTTGAGTAGGTAATGAAGTATGCACTTTACTTCGAAATAAACTATATTCTCTAAGAGGGACTTTATAAGAGGTATTCGTTTGTGAGCTGAAGTACAATCATGTGATCTGCTTCAAACTTTGCTTCAAAGCGAGAAATGTACTCGAATAGAATCCTAGTGGGATGTATTTATGCTTCACGTGATCGTTGAGGTGGCTACGAGCTAGACACTTTGCTTCGTGACAAGCCGTATGCTAGAACAGAAGCTTTGTAAAAGATGTTCATTTGCTAGCTGACTTACAATCATTTTACTAGCATTCAACATCGATTCCTAGTGAGAGAAATGATCGAACAGTGAATTTGTACGTGGAATTCATTTCTCATGTAATATTCCATCAAAGTACCAACGCCAAACTTAGCTTTAAAGTGAGGAATAAGCTTGAACATGACTTTTCTTAGACTAATTCATCTGCTATGTGATCTGCAATCACGTCACTTACTTTAAGCTTTATTTCGTAGTGCGTCATATGCTTGAATTCTACCTTTCTGACGAGCATTCATTTGTCGAATCATCTTTGGTCGCGTCATCTACTTTACATTTGCCTTCCAAATGAAAAATATTCTCGAATAGGACATTTCTCAGAAATATTGACTTGGCACGTGATCTGTGAGTGCGTTACCAAGCGAGAATATTTACATGAGAGTGAAAAATAGACAGGAATGAGTGTCTGCTAAGAGATACTTATGTATTATGTATTCGACGATCACGTTATCAATTGAAAAAATCTCCGTGAAAGTGAGAAATATAGTCAAACAGACAATAGTGACGACTATTCATTTGCCATTTAATTTTCGATGACGTCACTATCTCCACAATTTTGCGTAAAAGTAATCATGAATTTGAACATAACTGTTGTGAAATCTATTCATTTGGCATGAAAGTTTTCATTTTCTTTTCAAACGTACATTTTGCTTGAAATTCAGAAAGACAGTCGAACATGATCTTAATAAGCGGTATTTCTTTGACATGTGATCTTCCATTATGATAGTAGCTGCAAAATTTGCTTTGAAGTTACAAATATACTGGAGCTGGTCGCTAGTTAGAAGTTATCACATGCGACGTGATCTTCGCTCATGTCGCAAGTTCAAATTTTGCATTGAAATGAGTAGTTTTCTCGAAAAAGACCCTAGTGAGAAGAATTCATTTACCATGTCATCTTCAATTACGTGAACAACTTCAAAGATTGATTTTGAAGTGAGTAAGGTGATTGGACAAGGACTTTGTAAGAGTTATTCGTTTGCTATGTGAACTCGAATTATGTTACCAATTTGAAACTTTGCTTCGAAGTGAACAATATAAGCTAACAGAAACTTAATGAGACGCATTTACCATGCGATATTTCATTACGTCACGAAATTCAAATATCTATTAGAATTCAGCAATTAACACGAATAGAACTCTTCTGAGAAGTATTCATTTCTCATTATTATGCTTGCTCGAATCATCAATCGAAAAAGTTTGATAGGAAGTAAATAGCATATGCGAACAAGATTCTGATTAAATGCATTCACTTGTAATGTGATCGAACATTACGCTAACAACTTCAGCATTTGCTTGGCAATGAGCAATATACTCGAAGACAATCCTCATTACAATATTTATTGACTATATGATGTTAAATGATCTTACCAAGCGGTAAACTTTGTTTCGAATTTGTTAACATACTAGAACAGAATCCTTCTGTGAAGTATTTATTTTCCAAGTGATAGTTTCTCGCGTCAGCAGCTAAGGACGTTTCTTAGAAGTGAGAAATATCCTCAAACAGGATTCTACTAGAAGATGTTAATTTGTCAGGTGTCGTTTGTTGGTTGTAGCAACTGCAAATTTTTATTTCAAAATAATTAATATACTCGAACAAGATGCTCTTAAGAGATATTCATTTTTCTGGTGATCTTTCTTTGCATGGTCAGCTGAAAAATTTTGCGTCAAATTTGTCAATGAAATCGGATAGAATGGTTGTATAGCTTATTCATTTGTCATGTAGTCTCCAATTTAATTACGAAATGCATAGCTTTATTATCTAATGATTAGTATATATGACGAGAGTCGTGCTTTAAAATATTCATTTTCTATATGATATTCGATCCCATCGAAGTTTGACAACCTTCTCTTCGAAGTAAGCAACTTCCTTGGACAGGTTTCTTATACGAGAAATTGATTTTTGATGTGATTTTCGCTCATGTCAACAGATCCATTGCTTTTCTTCCATGTTAGTAATATGTATGAAGTGAGCCGTAATGAAAACGATTCATTGATTGTGTTATAATAGATCACATCAGTAGCTACAAATCTCATCTCGAAGTGAATAATATTTTCAAACATCACTCTAGTATTAGTATAAATTCAATTGTCAAGTGATGTTCGCTTACGTTACCAACTGCAGACTTCGCTTCCAAGCGAGTAGTATACTAGAATAGGATCATTTTAGGACGTAGCCATTTGCAATGTGATCATTGCTAACGTTACCAACTAGAAACTTTACTGTAAGGGAAAAGTTTATTTGAACTAGCTCTTTATTTAGATGTTTTATTTACCACATAATCTACGATGCCGACACCATCGACAAATCTTGCTTGCAAGTCAGCAATATACTCGGACAGAATCATACTAGAATGTTATAATTTATCATGTCATCTTCACTCACATTACCATCTCCAGACTTTACTGTAAAGTAAGCAATTTACTTGAAGCGACTCTTTATTTACATATTTTATTTAAGATATGATCCTCAATACAAACACTGTCGGCAAATCTTACTTGCAAGTGAACAATATGCTAGAACAGAATCATACTAGAATTTAATAATTTGCCATGTCACCTTCATTCATGCTATCGGCTGCAAAGTTTTCCTAACAAGCGAGCAACATACTTGTACAAGATCGTGCTCAAAAATATGCACTCATAATGTGATCTTTTCTTATGCCAACAACATCAAAGCTTTGCTTCTATATGAGCGAAATATCTGAAATGATCCTTTTTCTTGATGTTTCATTTACCATCTGATCCTGAATTACGACACCGATAGTAATTCGTTCCTTCGAAATGAATATTCTACTTGAACACAACTGTTGTTATACTGATTCATTTTTGATATGATCATCCCTCACGCCACGAAATATAAACATTTGCTTCGAACCGAGCAATACACTCAAACAGAAGCCTGCTGAGAAGTATTCATGTGCCATGTAATCTTCGTTCATCTCAACAACTCCGTAGTTTTGCTACCAAGGAAGAAATATGAGTGAAATGAATCGTCTTGAAAATGATTTGTTTTCCATTTAAGCTTCCTTCATGTTACTTAATGGAAAAATTTGCTCCGAAGTGAACAAGTATTCAAACAAGACTCTCGTCACAAGTATTCATCTGCCATGTGATCTGCACTCGTATTGACAACTTCCTAGCTTTCTTTCCAACGGAGCAATACCCGTGAAATGAACCCTACTGACAATGGTTCATTTGCCATTTCATCTTTGCTCATGCTGCCCACTCCTAAGATTCCTCTAAGGTGAGCACACTATTTGAAGACATCTATTGTCACGATCGTTCGATTTTCCTCTAATCTTCAACTACATTAACAACTCAGAAACTTCTTTCAAAGTAAGCAATGCATTGAAACGCGATCTTACTAGGAAGCATCCATTAGCGGCGCATCTTGCTCATACCAGCAAGTGTGAAATTTTCTACCCAGTGAGCAACATATTCAAATAAGAACCTAATTAAAGCAATCCATTCGTTATATGATCTTTGCTCATGTAACCAACTGCAATGCTTTTCTTCAATGGCAGCTATATACTGGAGCAGGACCTTACTTAAAAGAGTATTTATTTTCCATGTGATCTTTGATCGAATCATCTACTTCGAAATTTGGATTCAAAATCAGCAACAGACACGAGGAAGACTGTTATTAGAAATATTCATTTTCCACCTAAATCCAGATCACATTAGCTAATATGAAGTTTGGGCTCGAAGACCACAATATACACGTACAAGATTCTAATTGGAAATGTTTATCTTAAATATGATACTTGATCGCCTCAACTACTACGAAGCTTGAGTTCTAACTGAACAATATACGCGAACAAGATTCTAATTAAACACGTTTATTTGTCATATGATCTTTGATCGTATCACCCACTGTTCAGTTTGGACTGGCGGCCCGCAATATCGACGAACAAGACTCTCGTTTGAAGAATTTATTTCTCATATGATCTTCGCTCATATGCTCTATGCCAATGGTTCTCTCCAACGTCAACCGTATAGTCAAACATGGCCATGGTTCAAAGAATTTATTTTTCATATGATCTTTGATTATCTCTCCTATGACGATACTTCGGTTCAAAGTCAACAATATACACAAGCAAGACTCTACTCGGAGATAGTAATTTCTCATACCATCCTTGATTATTCCAACTATTGCGAAGCTTGGCTTGACAGTCAGTAATATACACGGACAAGACTCTTATTGGAAATATCTATTTGACATATGATGCTTGATCACGTCGCTCACTGCCAAGCTTGGATTCGAAGTCCCCATTACACACGAACAAGACTTTACTTCGATGAATTTATTTCTCATATGATCCTTGATTACGTTACTGACCACGAAGCTCGGATACGAAGTCAGCAATATACACCAACACAAGTCTTATTGGAAATATTTATTTGTGACATGATGCTTGATCACGCCACCTACTGCAAAGCTTGGGGTTCTATTCCAGGAATATATGTATTACAAAATTCTTATTGAAAATATTTACTTTTCACATGAATGATTACATCATCTATTGTCATGCTTGGATTTGAAGTCAGCAATATACGCGAACACGATTCTACTTGGAAACATTTATTTGATATATGATCTTTAATCACGTCATCTACTGCGAAGCTTAGCTTAAACCTCAGCAATATACTCGAACAGGAGCCTTGTTCCAACAATTTATTTCTCGTATGATCCTTAATCACATCACGCACTGCGATTCCTTATTTAAAAGACAGAAACAAACGCGACCAAGACTCTACTTGGAAATATTTATGCGTCCTATTATCCTTGACTATATCACCTACTGTGAAGCCTTCCTTAAAGATTCCCAATACATTCGAACGCGACACTGCTTCAAAGAATTTACTTGTTATATAATCCTTACTCACATAGTCTACTACGAAGGTTTCCTTAAACCTAAGCAATGTACTCGAACAGGATCCTTGTTCAAAGAATCTATTTCTCATATGATACTCAATCACGTCACCTATTGCGAAGCTTTGCTTAAGCGTCACCAATCCACATGAACAAGACTCTAGTTGGAAATGTTTATTTGTCATACGATCTTTGATGACGTTATCTACCACTAAGCTTTGGTTAAACATCAGCAATATGGCCGAACTGGACCCTGGTTCAAAGAATTTATTTCTCATTAAATTCTGAATAACGTCACCAACTACAATCTTTGGCTCAAACGTCAGCAATATAGACGAAGGAGACTCTTTTTTTTTGAAGCACTTATTTGTCATATACTCTTTGCTCATATTACATACGGTAACGGTTTACTGAAACGTCAGCAATGTATGCGAACACAATCCTTGTTCAAAGAATTTATTTTTTAAATGATTCTCAATCACGTCACTTACTGCGAAACTTGCTTAAATGTCAGAAATTCACACGAATAAGACTCTAGTTGAAAATATTTATTTGTCATAGGACCCTTGATCACGTCACCTGCTGCGAAGCTTAGTTTAAACGTTAGGAATATACTCGAACATGATCCTTGTTCACACAATTTATTTCTTATATGATCCTTAATTATGTGACGCACTGTGATCCTTGCTTAAACTACAGCAACAAACGCGAACAAGACTCTTCTTGGAAATATTTATGCATCCTATTATCGTTGATTATGTCACCTACTGCCAAGTTTTCCTTTAAATGTCAATAAAATAATCGAAAAGAGCTCTACTTCAAAGAATTTGTTTGTCATATGATCCTTAATCATATTACATACTGCAAGGTTTTCCTTAAATGTCAATACTATAGTCGAAGAGAACTCTTTTTCAAAGAATTCGTTTGTCGCATGGCCCTTCATTCCATTACATACTGCGAACCTTTGCTTAAACATCATCAATATATACGAACACAACCTTTGTTCAAAGAATTAATTTGTTATATGACCTGGGATTTCGTCATCTACTCCAACGCTTTACTTAAGCACCAGCAATATACACGAACGAGATTCTATTTGGAAGCATGTATTTATTATATTCTTTTCGTTCATGTTACTGCCGCAACGGTTGCTTGAACGTCAGCAATATACATGAACGAGACTCTATTTGGAAGCATGTATTTATAATATGCTCTTCGTTCATGTCACTTGCTGCAACGCTTGTTTGAACGTCAGCAATATAGTCAAACAAGACGCTGGTTCAAAAAATTTATTTATCGTAAAATCGTTGACTACGTCACCTAATGCGAAGGTTTGGTTAAACATCAGGAATATACGCAAACAGAATCCTTTTTGAAAGAATTTGTTGGTCATATGATCCTTAATCACACCACCAGGTACGAAGCTTTGGTTCAATGTCAGCGATATCAGTGGAGAAGACTATGGTTGCAACTATTTCTTTATGGCATCATCCTTGATGAGGTAACATGCTACAAACTTTTTCTTAAATGTCAACAATATAGTCGAATAGGACCCTTGTTCAAAGAATTTATTTGTCAAATAATCCTTAAGCACACTATCTACTGCGAAGATTGCCTTCGAAGAGACTAGTATACGCGACCAAGATTCTTCTTCAATGTATTTATTTGTCATATGATCCTTGATCATGTCACCTACTGAGAAGCTTGGATTCGAAGGAAACCCTATACACGAGCAAGACTCTGGTAGGAAATATATATTTGTCATATGATCCTTGATCATGTCACCTACTGTGCAGCTTTGGTTCGAAGGTAGCAATATACACGAACAAGACTCTACTGGTAAGTGTTTATTTGTCATATGATCCTTCATCATCTCATCTACTACTAAGCCCTTGATTGGAAGTCAGCAATTCACACGATCAAAGCATTTATTGAAAATATTTATTTGTCATATGATCGTTGTTCATGTCCCCGACTGCGAGGCTTGAGTTTAAAGTGAGCAAAATACGCGAACAATATTCTACTGAAACGTATTTATTTATGATATGATCTTAGATTATGTCACCAACTGTGAAGCTTGAATTGGTAGACAGCAATATACACGAAAAAGACTCTCCTTGAGGATATTTTTTTGTGATATGATCCTTGGTTACGTTACCTACCGCAAAACATGTGTGCCGAGGTAGCAACATACACGATCAAGAATCTCATTTGAAATATTTCATTGTCGCATGATCTTTAATGTTCTGAAGTACTGCAATGCATGGATTCGAAGTCAGCAATATACACGACGAAGGCTCTAATTGGATGTTTTTAATTGTCACGTGTTCCTTGATCAGGTTACGTACTGAAAAACTTGGGTTGGCTGCTACAATTCACATGTACACAACCCTACTCGAAAATATTTATTTTTTATATGGTCTTTGATCAGGTCATCTTTTGCGAAGCTTGTGTTTTATGTCAGTAAGATAGAAGAATAAGACTCTGTTTAGAAATATTCATTTGGCATATGACCCTTCATCAAGTCAGATACTCATAACTGGAGTTCAAAGTCTGCAATATATACGTATAAAACTCTTATTGGAAATATGTAATCTTCATTTGATCCTTGATCATGTCATCTACTGCGAAGCTTGGGGTCGAAGTCAGCAGAATACAGGTACAAGACTATAATTGGGAATATTTATTTTTTATACAGTCCTTGTTTAGGTGAACTAATGTGGAGCTTCAATTGAAAGTCTACAATATATACAAACATGTCCCTGTTTCAAAGGATTTATTTTTCTTATGATTCTCAGTCGTGTCACCTACTTCGAAGCTGAAATTCGAAGTCAGCAGGATACACGTACAAAACGTTTCTTGGAAATATTCGTTGATCTGTAATCGTTCAACACATAAACTAACGGTAAGGTTGGGTTCGAAGTCAGCAGCATAGAGGAATACTACTCTTATGGGAAGTATGTCTTTTTGATATAATCCTGGATCCTATGAGCTATCGGCAAGCTTGTTTGGAAAGTGAGCAATGCAGATGAACAAGATTCTTATTGGAAATATTTATTTGTCATATGATTCTTAACGATGTCATGCAGTGTGACGCATGGGTTCGAAGTTCGCAATATGCATGAACAAAACTGTTATTGAAAGTATTTGTTCGTGATGGCATTGTCGATCGTATTACAAACCGCAATGGTATGCCTTGACGTGAAGATTATAGTGGAAAGAAATGGTTGTCATGGTCAGTCATTTTTCATATTGTCCTTGTTCACGTCAGCATCTGAGATACTTTCTGTTGAAGTGATCGACATAATCGGGTTGACTGTTCATTGAAATGAGAAACTTCGAAGTGATCCTTTTTTTTTCGTGTGTTTCTTGTCTTTTTGATATCAGTTCAAAGTTATTGCTCTTTTGTCACGCATTTCTCGTAGATGGGAATATCTTTTTTTCAATAAATAAAGTTTCTGTCGCAAAAGGTACCATCTCCTAAAAAGAATTGTATTCGGTTTGTTTTTAATACTATCCGTAGCTTCTATAGCTCAATGCACGGATGGCACCAACAATATTTGCATGAATACTTGAGCTTATTTATATAGGTACAGCAACAGAGTGGGTGTGATTGCGGAAAAGGGTACAACTATCCTTTCCACACATGCTGTTATATATTCCGTTATTGAAAATAATTGGTATTACATGCTTAATTTGTGGAAACTTCGAAAAAAAGTCAATTTGTGATTGAGCTAACTTGAATGAGTGTCTTATTGGTATATTTCGTTGTGCCCTCTTTTACTGGTCAGGCGTCAAGAATACAGCAGAAGTAAAACAAAATCCCAGGTTCTCAATTCCGGCCTCAGATTTCTAGGATCTTCTAGCGTCTTTCCTGCAGGTTCCTATAATTTTCCCACAAGAACGCGACGGAAACTACTAGAAACAACAAAGCAGTATTCAGGGTCAGAAATCGATCGTACCGGAAGCGCTTATTATTTGATAGTATCATGGAATCGAAAACAATCTGGAATCAGCCCGATCAGGCAGGATATCTTGAGGAAACAGCCAGGAAACTCATCGGAACAGATAAGGATACCGACGAAAAACAATCAGAACAAAACAGGATCCCATTGGAATCAGTTGAGACTTGAAAGTAACTCGGCTAAAATAATTGATAGGGCTGGGTGTGGGTGTGAAATGTAGTACGCTTTTCTCTTTCGGCGACACCCTAAATCGACAAGGACACCAGACACCCACACTCTATTTTATGTTCCATGTCATGTATAATTAATAGGATGCTCAATTGTCTTATTTTTTGGCGCTCTTTTCATGTATAACTAATTTAGTGCTCGTTTTGTCATAATTTGTGGTGCTCAAAACACATCTCTTCCATAAGGGGCATTGTTTTCCACATGTTGTAAACATACGTCCGTTAATTACATTTAATATTATTCAAGTACAGACTGTCTTTAATGGCGTAAGGAATAGAAAACGAAAATTGGAAGCGAAGCTGAGAAATGCATATTTATAGAAAAAAAAACATGATAGAAGAGCTAAAAAATCACCTATTTGTGAGGGGGTCTTCTAATGTGTCGAGAACTTTAGAAACGGCTAAGCTCATTTTGCAAGTCTTTTCTTCATAGAAATCGAAAAAATGACCTAAATTAACATGCTGTTCCTTACCCATATTTCCACTATTGACAAATGATTTTTAGCAAACATATGACTAGTACAGTATTTTACAGGAAAATCTATGCTTTTGCCATTTGCTATATTTGAAATTATTCTCGTTTGTACTTTCAATAAGTCTTAGAACTGAAACTCTTCCAAATTCAATTTACGAGTCTCTAAAAAATCAGTTTTTAGCTCCTAGATCAGAAGTCTTACGAAAAAAATTTGAATCAATATTCAGACAAACCACAAAGTTCTGATTCTGACCTAAAGTTTTCAAATTTTTATAGATTCTTTTCACAGATTGAAAAATCAACGAACATTTTCTCTAATTACTTTTCGATCATCATTTATTTGGCATCTCGCTAATTGAATCTATTTCATTGTACTGGTATTCTCATATCTGTTCATTTACTGATGAAAAAAGAAGTAAGCATAAATATTTTATAACGATATGCAAAAATCAAAAGAAGATAAACAGAAATGAAAAGTAAACTATCAAGTATTTCATTCTCATGATATTGACAGCATGACTATATACTTCTGATACGAAAAATTCTCTGTGACATTTCTTGATCATTTAGAAAATAATTGTGAAATTTTATAAAAGCTCGAACAGTCGATTGTTCGGATTTTCGTTTCGACACCAATAAACTGAATTCTGATTCGACTTTTTTTGTCATTTTAGAAAGATCGTGTATGATTGAATCTTGACTCGCAATAAACATTTGAAACAACCACAGAGAAGATATAGAAGTTCATTTTCATGAATTAAACATATTTTTACTATCAAGAAGATGAGCTAAAAGATTATTGCTTCTACCGGTGGCAGTTATTTTTATCTTCTACGCTTTTTTTTATCGATTCATGTTGTTAATAAAATAGAACCCGCAGAACTGAAAATTCGGAGAAAATTCTAAAGATGAGCTCGTGAAATCAAGGAGTCTTTTATCAAGAAAAAAGTTAAAAAAAAATCAGTAGTCTCGTGGTCAAAGCCGAAGATTCGGTAGGCCTGATGTTAACGTACGAACGAATAATTAAATGAATAGATAGACCATCAACGAATCACTATTTTCTTTTTTTGTAAACGAAAGAATAATGGTAACAAACAATCCATCGATATATTTTGTTTGGCGGAAGAGATAATATCAACCAATACACAAGTTACTATATCTTTTGTTTTCATGCACTCCAATTAAATATATCTGCTCATCATCTCATATCTCATACTTTTGATTTTGCTCGGCACAATATTAATCTTGATTTTTTTAAGCCAAAGAAGCGAGAAATAATTAGCTCTGTGTAATGTCTCCGTTATAGTCATGTCTATACTGAGGTTATTACTACTGACTTATGTCGAAAATAAACTATGGTTACCTGAAAAAATCCATATTTTTGATAAATTTGGTTGAAAATTGAATTTTTTGAGCTTTTTGAAATTTTTTATGTAAAACTTATGTCAATCTAAAAAAATCAGCTTTTCTCTTGTCTAATTGACTGATTTCAAAATGCTGAAATTCTATTGGTTCATCTTTTGAGGATTGAGAAAAAGAAGAATTGTATTTCTCGGTTGCAACCGTCTGTAATTAGGGGGAGTGAAGGGACTGTGATGAGAGATGTGTGTAATGGAGAGTGAAGCTGGAAAAACTTCACCTTAAATCTCACAGTCACTACTCACTTATATTTCATTTATTTTTTGATATATTGTATAAAATTTATTAACAGTTCGAAATAGGTTTTGGTTTTTCTTCTGTTGGTCAGTCTAATTAATGAAAAATATTGTATTAAAAAACAGTATGTTAATTATTATCGAGATATATAGTTTACAAGTTCTTATTCTTTGAATGAATTATATTTTGATTTTGATTTTCTTTTATTCGTGAATTTTGGTTCTCATGTCTGACAACACTGCTCACTCAGCTTCACTCTCAATCACAGATCGCTGCGTTAGACAACTTTGTTCGCCGGTGCCTAAAGTAATAGTATTATGTGATTACATAAGTGCGCCATGAACAAGACTGTTCGTATATGAAAGGTAACAGAACAAGACTGCGAGGAAATCGAACGTATGAACTTGTACTTATTCAGTTACCTTGAATTCTGCTCTTTTTCATTTATTTATTCTCATCGAAAGGCGCTTGTGATGACGAACTGAAAGAGCGACTATTTATGATTCGACATAACTGTATATTACGCCATGATTAATATCCCCTTGAATGTAGTTCGTCACTACATGCACCTTTTAATGAGAAGAAATGAGAAAAAATAGGAGAATGAAAAGAGGAGAATTCAAGGTAATTGAATGAGTACAAGCTCATACGTTCGATTTCATCGCAGCCTTGTTCTGTTGCCTTTCATATACAAACAGCCTTCATCATTGAGCACTTACATGACCTTATAATATTATTACCATACGTACCGTCAAATAGAGTCGTCAGACGCAACAGTCACCATACGATTCTTTTTTCTACGTCATATGCAGAATCATAATAATTAGTAAACAAATGAACTCACAATATTTTAACATCAAGCTCGATTCAAAATATGATGACAACAGCGAAGATCGAATATGCAAAGCTCAGCCAAAGATATCCTGGTGGCAAATGTATCAATGGCGTATGCGGCACTATTTTTATTTACATGTAGTCACCTTTATTCTTTTTGGTCTCTTGGGTGGTTTGTGTATATTTATCATTGAACATCATATCGTTCCCAATCAATTTATGATTATTCGATATATAGATGCCTGGTTTGTTGCTTCTTCATGTGCTTATAGTTGCGGTTTAGTTACCTTAGATTTTGCTCATCTCTCCAAATTCTCACAAGTTCTTCTCATGATACTCACATTGGTAAGCGGCATCACTGTAAGCACTTTACCCGCTCTCATGATCAAAGCACAAACCCATAAACGAGAAAAAGGTATGCGCGTGGACGATGACCATTCGGCTATTCATGTTGAAAGCAAATCAGAGAAAGAAGCGAAATATTCATTAGAGGCACAAAAGAAAATAGCTCGATTGCCTACGGCCGAACAACTTCGCTATCGAGCTTATATTACTTGTCTTGTTCTTATTCCAACTATATGTATAACCATCTATTTATGCGGTTATCTATCGATTGGCATACGTTTGAAGACTAACTATGCACCATGGCAATTATTACAAGATGGCCGGCCTATTAATCCTTGGTATGCATCATTCATCATTACCGTTACAGGATTTAATCAAAATGGCCTCTCGCCATGGTCTAATAATCTCTTTCGATTTGTCGATGATACTATTCTCAACATACTAGTCATGTGTGTGAGTAAAAAACTCTTCGTATTATTGTTTTTTCATGATAAGTTACAAAAATCTGGAGAGTGAAAATGTTGACGAGAGAATTACGAAAAAGTAATGTCTCAAGCAAAAAACCAACACCTGAAAATGCCTCTCCTGCTCACTCGCATGCATGTCGCGACGGTTCATATTAAAAAGTGTATAGGTAGGAGTGAGATAATAGTGATGGACAAAAAAAAATATCTACTTCCTTGTAACATATGTCAAATTTGTCCACTCGAAGCCCAAAAAATCTCACAGATTTTGACAATAAGTTTCAACACGAATCAGGAGTAAATCTTCCCTCTCGAAAGTCAATTTTGGCTGACGTGTATGCAAGGGGAAAACAGCGAACTTTAAGACTTCACAAGACTTTAGTAAACATTGCAAGACTTCATGTGACTTCATAACTGGAGTCTGTGTTGTTTTACCTTTGTCACGCATTGAAGAGCTCCTATTATCAGGCCAAAATAAATAGCAAGCCTAAACGAAGTATGTCAGATTACGGGCCAAATGTTCCAAAGAGTCTGGAACATCCTTCACATCTGAATCCGCTGAGGTATCGAAAAAAAGTTTTTTAATCGTCGTTTTGTTGCAAATTGACGACTCCCAGATATTGTTCATGCTACAGATTGTCGATTATTAATGAGTGTAGGTGTATCGAATTGTCTCTTTTTGCAAATAATACATCAAGAAATTTAGAATTATCTCTGTTATCTAGAAATTCAATCACCAAGAAAATCGAACACATAACGGTGAGATTCTTGTGTTAGTGAGATGGAAAAAAGTAATGCTTCTTTACAGACATGATTTTTGATCACATGAATAGTTCGAATTTCTCTTGTTATTAAACATGGAATCCCGAAAAATGAATAATGCATCGAAATAAGCATTGGATTAGTTGGTTGCAGGGGATAAATATCTTTTTTATTGTATAATCAACCAGTGAAAGCTGCGGCTTCCTAAAATAGCATTATATAGGTTCATTCAAAATATGTATTATTCGATAAAGTATGAAGTTGGTTATTTTTACAGTGAGAAAACAAATATGTAGTTTTTATTTTATATTCATTGACCGAAGGCAGTTACGCTTTTCACTGTTATTTAGCTTGAAAGATAGACATGAGCTTGAGAACATTTCATATTCAAAATCGAAATGGAACGGAGCAATCCGACTAAGAAATCATTGAAAAAATCTAATTGACGAAGCGAAAATTTTTAAAAAATGCAAGCAAATAAGATCCGAAAACCTCATCTAAAAAATTTCCCTCCAACAGTTTATATTTCAACTATTAAAAAATCACCTTCTACCAACACTTTCAAAGTCAGGGAAGTGATGCTCTTAACCTCCATTTTCTATATCACTGGTCACAATATAACATGAGTAGCATCAAGTTAAATCTTTTCTTAGAATATTAGATTATAAAACCAACAAATAGTATTGTCTATTTTACATGGATAAAAGGTTCAAAATTTTCATTTATTGAGGGGCAAGAGGTATTCTCCATTTTCGTGACTGTCGTACTTGATCCCAGTAATGGTTACTGCAAAAGTAACTGAACCATTTCTAAAGTTGTATCTACATCGCAGGTGTGAAATATCTAGAAGAATGCTAATATTTACTCTAAGAATCACAAAGCTGTATAGACATAGCTAAGTTTCTGAATCTAATACATTCTAGTTTTTCATCAGGATTTCTCAGTCGTCATCGTATTTTCATAAGAAAAAGATTCTATCTTCGAACTGAAGACTTGATATTCTGTACTTTCAAGATTTTGATACGTTCCCTTATTTACTTGTTGTTTTTGTCAGGTAATTATGAGTGGTACTTCGTTCTTTCCAATTATCTTTCGAAATGCAATAATGTGTGTTAAATGGTTTGTTCCGTGGCATCACCAGGTTATTTTCGAATATATTTTATTGAATAATCATCGTCTCTCAACCGTTCTATTTCCAACTATTCAAACACGCCTCTATATTACTGTGACTATCCTACTTTATGCGCTTGGTATTGGCATTTCACTTGTGCTCGACTACAATTCACCAAATTTTTCAATGTTTCCGGGCTGGCTTCGTCTACTCATATTCAGTTTTCAAACCATTTCTGCCCGTTTTGCTGGCTTTCAAACAGTTGACCTGAATCGTTTTGCCGCCGGCACACTTCTCATATATCTACTTCTCATGGTTAGCAAGCCTCAAATGTTGTGTGCACTCGATAAATCGCCATTCGAATTGGAATGACAAGCAATTCGCGAAGGTACAGCATTCATCAGTGTAGACGAATCAGGCAAAGAATCATCTTCTTCCATAATATCGACTGATTCTGATGTGCTTCCTATTCGACGCTTGCATCGCCTATTAAGACAGCGCAGTTCAAAAGCTCGACTTCGGGCAAAACGATATTTTGCTTCGACGACGGGCATTTATCCAATAAAGACTCAGAGGATAATCTGGATGAAAACGCGTCTGTTCATGTTACTCCTATTTCACCGTCTTTTCTCACACACGTTCTCCTTACTAACTCGCACGTATACATGGCTTTTTATCTCTATCTTTCTCGTTTGCTGTTTCGAGTCCCATCACATAACACCAATCGACGAAAATGTAACTGTGATTAAAATCGTTTTTGATGTCGTATCTGCATTTGGATCGACTGGTCTAAGTACTGGCTATCCAAATATAACTTCATCATTCTGTACAATTTTCTCGGATTTGTCAAAGATTGTAATTGTACTAACCATGCTCATGGGCAGACATCGTGGGTTGTTCGAATCAATGAAAGATCAAGAAAGAATCGAGTACAGTGCTCATACCTTACTTGCACGATGGCGACAAATAGCACGAAATAAGTGGCCTCGGACTTCTATTCCTTTATCACCTTGTTCGACTTCAATACATTCCAAAATTCAACCACTCACTATGATTTCGAATCGACCAAGATATATAATCAAGCGGCCTTAGCTAAAAGTAACAAATCAGGGAAAAAACGGATCAACTTTATAAATATTCTACGAAATATTGATTCAGTAATTGTATAATAAACTTTTATGTTCCTAATGTCTTCCAATGTACACGTTCAAGGGTAAAAATGACACTTGAGGATGGGTGAGAGTGGGTGCTAAATCAATTCAAAAACAGATTGAGATTTATAGCTACAATACAAATCAATTTGCTAATCACTACTCCTGCTTTTAAGCAATCTATTCAGCTAATTAGGTAATGGACACGTGTACTTGTAAATATACATAAATGCAGAGTTTATTAGATCAATGCGCTTCGTGTTGTGTATTTTAATTCGAATAATTTTCACGGCTTTGCATTACATTTAAAAGCACAGAGAAGAAAAATGAGGTACACGTAGAGAAAACATTAATATGCTCAAATAAGAACAAGTATAAATAGGTATTCGAATGAATTCATTATTTTTATTGATGGCAAGAAGATTTGACGCATATTTTATAGAACTAATTGTTCATCGAATACAAAACTGATTTTCCATCGAAAATCATTTCGAACTTGCTTATTAATTCTAATTATGATGGTATAATGATTAAAAGTGGATTTTTGTTTATTATAATCGTCTATAATATCACTAGCTAGTAAATCCTAATGATTATAATTCAATACATTGTAAAAAAAAACTGTAGAATAATCGACGCTTGTACTTTAAAAAAAATTTCCATAAACTTTTGAATGATGTGAGCGTGAGTGTGAAAGACGAGGAGATTGACACTCACACCCACACCCAGTAATATGATTATATTTCTCTGTAAATAACCGTAAGTTGTCGTCATGAACCAAAAGCTATCGTCATAAGTAAAGCCTCACTTATTTACACTTTTAGTTATGTCTTATTCTATATTTTAGGTATATGATTTGTTGCTTGATAAAAACCAATTTTGTGCAGGAATTTTGGTTTTATTACTCATTCGAACACATTATGCTGGTTCGGCTCCAAATGGCACATACTAGCTATGAGCGCACATTTATCGAGGTTGAGTTAATGGAGAAACATAGGGAAACACTTTCAAGCACTACAGTTAAAATCGATGAATACATGATGAACTTATGATGAGGATTGGTGTTTTTTTCCATTCCTCCAAATGCTTTTGGTACCATGAAACATGTTATCACCATATGTTCATCATGTTCCTGTCGGTTTCATCGTTGCATACCTAGGACAATGTCTGAAAGCGTTCCTTCAAGAAGTTAGTCGAGCAAAATGAAGAATTATTGGGAAAATATTCGAAAAGACTGTATAGTTGTCCAATTTTATTTCGTGAAGATAGATTTACTGTGAGATAAATTAATACTTATTTGCATATGAAGCAAGAATGACACAAAATGATATAGACAATAGATTTCATTTACTCTTATTCTATAGTCAGATACGATCATCCAAAAAGATAAACAATCCCTTGATTATGATGAATTCTATCTTGGCACTGCACACAGTACCTTTTCTTGTAAGATTAAATAAAAAGCACATCAAAGATGATAAATTTATAATTCAATCTAAGATATAAATCTCGACTTTATTACAAAAGTCGATTTTTTATTCTTGATCCGATTTACAAAAAGAATAGTAACATGAATGGTACATTCTACACAGTTGCTTCTCAAACACTGTTCTCCAATATTACTTGGTATTGAGCTACGTCTTTTTTGTTGACAAGTTAAAGATTATTCTTAAGAACTTAAAAATGAATGAAATGAAAAACAGAATAAGATGTTTAAAAAATTGAGCACAATTTAAAGCTGCTGAGAAATTTGTGAATTAATTTTAAAATTATAGCTAATTTTTTTCTGAATTGTGATCACAGTTCGAAGAAGTAGAATCATAAAAGTCATAGTACATTGAACGGTACAGAACCATAAAACTACGGAAATATTATAAATCGACGATAGGATCATCATGTAAATAAAAAGGATGAAATGACTGTATTCTTTTGTTTTTTATACTTTCTTTAAAGTACTTATCTTTTCTCTAATAACAGTAATTCTATTTTTTGTTATTTTTGGTATTATTTATAATTATAGAATATTTCCATTATTTATACAATTTATAAAATGTTAATTATTCTATTATTGTGTTTCATCTCTTAATTTAATAAATTTATACATTCTTATTGTAGTTCATAAAATTTCTATTCGGTATTGTTGAAGAGCAAGTATTCAGGGAGTGGGTGTCACCCTGAACGCTTTCAATATTTCTTGTACGCACTTCCGAGTGTAACAATAAAGAGAGCAAAATCAAATACACGTGTACATATGACTTAAGAGAGAAAACAATGCACGTTAATATGTGACTGAATTAATTTATCTACAGAAATTTTGACTTTTAAAAATGATTTTCCTCGTTGACCTTTTATCTATCGTCATGATGCATACAAAGAATTAGTTTTTGCCTAGAGCAAAACTAGATGATTTCTTTTTTTTTTCACTTCTTGCAGCGCGCACACTGATATAAATATACATTCAACTAGAGAAGGATAAAAATTTATTCATCGTCATTGAAAACAATCACTACTTTTCCACAGTGTCCTTCGGCTGCTATCTTGTAAGCTTTTTCTGCTTCGTCTAATAGGAATCGATGTGTAACGATCATTTCTGGATGAAGATTCCAACGTGATAAACGTTCAGTTAATTCTGTCATATGACCGAGACTAGTTACCCATGATCCATAGAGTGTTATTTGTTTGTGAATGAGTAAAGGCGAAACATCGAACTGGACGTTGTTACCCTCGCCAACGAAGACACAACGACCCCATTGACGTGTAGCTTCTAGTGCAAAATGACGTCCTTGTGGAGAACCTGAACAATCGATAGTTACTTCGCAACCTTGTTGGTCAGTTAGAATTAGAGTTTGATCGATCGTTTCAACGATTGCATCAACTACTTTTAATTCTTTAGCTAGTGCTTTCCGTTCGGCACTAATATCTAAGCCAAAAATTGACTGAGCACCAAGAGCACGAGCAAGCATACAAGCAGCTAGGCCAACTGGACCGAGGCCAGTAACTAGTACGCGATCTTTTCCATTGACATTCACTCGAGTTAAAGCTTCCCAAACAGTACCGAATCCGCAGGCAATAAGTGCGCCATCGTCATATGTTAAGTTATTCGGTAACGCGATGCATGTGTTCTCTTCGGCTAAGAGATACGGTGCATGACCACCGTCTCGTTGCCATCCATAAGCTGCTCGTGTGTCCGGCGAATGGCAGGAGATCATGTAACCTTGTTGACAATCCCAGCACAAGCCACATCCGCTGATATGATAGATAATTACTCGATCACCAATGCGAAAACGTTTGCAACATTCACCGACAGAAACAATGATGCCGCAGGGTTCATGACCAGCAATAACATTACGATATTTTTCATCACCCGTACCTAAATGTTCACGATAGATAGCGCTAAAAAAATTATCAATGAAAACATCAGCTACAAGAAAAATTTCCTACCGAATATCACTGCCACAAATCGATGATGCCTTAATTTTGACTAGCACTTGCCCTTTTCCTGGTTGTGGTATAGGCAGTTCTCGAAATTCAACAGTCGAGTTGCCTGGTAGAATTACACCTCGCATCATCTTCGTATTTCGTTCTTCTGTTTCTTTAGATGTTATCATCTATTTTTATCTTACTCGTTGTTGTCTCTCACTGACGTACCATCAATCCAGTGAGAATATTGTTTAGCAAGGGTGTCCTCTTTCTCCGTCTTCCTTCAACGAAATTACACTCAATGATCCCTTCGATATTTTGTTGAAACAACTGGCTTGTGCAATAACACAGGAAATATAAGAACTAGAGTACACGACTTGAATTTTTACTTCAACAATAGTTTGGCTCTTAAAGTCTGTAATTTTTGTACTCTTTGTTTGCTTCATATAAGTTGTTGTCGAAATACTTGGCTTAAGATAGGGCTGATGTTTGTGTAAATTGGGTGTGAGTGTGGATGTAGGTGTGTGTGGGTCGTGTTCTGAATTCGTCCTATACTCACATCCACACTCTTCAATTTCAGGGACACTTGAGAAATCAAAAAGATTAATAATAATGAAGTGAATTATTTAAATGTAAAAAATCTTGATAAACAGGATATTTCGACCTTGAATTGATGATTAAAAACGGTCATCATTTGCTGGATCTTATTGCCAAAAAATATAACTAAGGAATAATTAGATAAATCTAATTTAACATCATAAACAATAACATAATAATACATATACCTATAAATCTAACATCAAAAGCATAACGTAAACTAATATATTATATAAACAAGTTTGTAATAACTGCCAATCTAATAGTAATAAGTTAGATCCGTTGACTAATCTTTTTTATTTCTTATTTTACATTAAAAATCTCAAATTTCAAATGAATTCAGTTAGACTTTTTCCCAATTTAGATTTGAGTTTTACGACTGAATAAAACCGAAATGAATAGCTTTTTCATTGCAATCATTTAGTTTTTTTTATTTACTTTATACGAACAAGAGATTTAATAGAGGTAAGTTGCTTATTTTCTTCATTTAGATCATTCACTCTACCAAATTCAACAAATTATTCTTTTTCATTTCATTCTTTTTTTTATTTATGTGTTATGGTTAAACGTTAGAATTTACATTTTTTGTCATTTAATCTTTATCAATAAATAAATATATGCATTACTTTAGATCAACTGCTGACTTAAAAAACTCAAGCAGATAGAAGTCACAAATTAATTAAACCTTGTGCACAATGCCGCAAGAAGCCGTTGAAAATCATATTTAAATCAGTTAAGACTGTAAACTATCTGAGATAAAGAAGACACATAAAGATTACACTATGATTTTACACAATTGGTTCCAGATCAAGCAACTGGATGACAAGATCTCACAAGATCATATTTCTGATCTTCTCTCATCTGATAACATCAGCTGGATATCGTACGAGAAATTTTCGTCTCTGGAATCTTACATTAGATCCCACTATAAGATTCTTGAAAAATCTTGATGTCTTGTAAGATACCACTGTAACGATTTCTGATGTAATAGATACCACTTAAGAGCTACTCTAAGTATATTTTATTGGTATAACAAGAAAAGGTCCATATGCTATATTTTTCTCGTTTCTTATATACTACTTCATACATACAGAACGACCCTGAAAAATACAGTGAACACAATAACAGAAAAATATGAGAAGAACAAAGGTTAGAACACAGTTATGGATCACGCTATGTACAAGAGGAGAACATACCAAGCATGTCATTCCAAAGTACATAAACAGAACGAAAAACGATATTATGGTTATTCTTTTTACGGATAACATTACGTGCGAGAGAAGGACAAACTAATGGTCTAGCTCCAAAGTACATATAGGAGAAGAACGAGGTAAAGAAATTTCAATCGAGGATAGAGGATAGATTATATATGAAGTCGGAGTATTACAACCACTATAACATTATAATAAAACTTATGTGCCTGTAAGATCTTTCAAGAACTTTATTATGAAATTTAATATAAGATTTTAGAGACAATGATTTCTCGTAAGATTTTCATAAGATTTCGTCTGGTCTGCAAGATCTTACATCTGATTTTTTGACCTGAGATGCATTAAATGATGAGATGTAAAAATCGTACAAGGTTGTATAGAATTTTCACAAATATTTGTATCATCAATGGAAAATAATATAATATATTCCTATATAATTTTCGAAGGATCGCACTTGATCTTATAGAAAACAGGAATGAGAGTATGTATATATATAACTACGTAAAACTAAAACCAAACCTATTCTTATTGTAACAGAGGTATGTATGTATATATGTAACTATGTCAAACTAACAGTAAATCTATTCCTTTTCTAACAGTAATAAGTATATATGTAACTGTGTCGAATTAACACTTCATCTGTTCCTCTTCTAACAGGGTATCTCTATATGTATATAAGCACGCAAAACCAAAACTAAATCTATTTATATTCTAACAGTAATAAGTATATATGTAACTATGTCGAATTAACACTTCATCTATTCCTCTTCTAACAAGGTATCTGTATATGTATATAAGCATGCAAAACTAAAACTAAATCTATTCGTACTCTAACAGGGCGTTTATATATAGAACTATGTCAAACTAACACTATACCAGTTGCTATTCTAACAGGATATGTATATATGTATATATGGGGTTGTCCAATCTGGTCGGAGGTCCCATTAATATATTTTTGTATTGTAAGGACAAAACATACTATTATTCGGATCATATGAGAGAGAATCATAGATAATCCCTGGCTTGGCCTGAGCAACACTATGTTTTATCCTTACAATAGTAGAGAAAAGCTATCAAAGAATAAAACACGGTGTTGCTCGGATCAATCCAGGGATTATCTAGGATCCTCTCTCATATGATCCGAACACTAGTATGTTTTATCCCTACAATAGAAAAAAATAATAATGAGGCCTCCGACCAGACTATATATATAACTGCATGATACTAACAGTAAATATAATCCTCTTCTAACAGGGTATGTATATATGTAACTATATAATACTGATACTAAATCTATTCCTATTCTAACATAGGTATGTATATATGTATATGTGTCAGGCAAAATTGAGATTTAGGCAAAATTAAACTAGGTTTGAAAGACTTGTTATTTTAACATAATTTTTAAAAAAGATTGAAGGAAACTTGTTTATTTTTGTAACTATAGAATTTGACAGAACATAGAGTGCGTAAGTTGTATTCCATACAAATTAAATTAAGTCTAGGAAGATGTAGAGTTCGCGAGTAGTATTACATACAAATTGAACTAAGATCAGGAAGATGTAGAGTGCGCGAGTTATATTCAATAAAAATTAAACTAAGCTTGGAAGATGTAGAGTTCGCAAGTTGTGTTAAATGCAAATTGATCTAAGTTTAGGAAGATATAGAATGCGCGGGTTATATTCAATAGAAATTAAACTAAGCTTGGGAAGATGTGGAGTTCACTAATATATTCCACTGACATTGAACTGACCGTAATCAGCCCGACCAAAAAAAAAAAGAAAGGATGTTCTTTATAATCAGACATCAATTCTCATCGATACCTAACTGCTTCCCTTCGAATACAGTATGGTTCATAGATAATATGCAAACAATACAGATGACGTTATTATGTTTAACCGAGTTCTATCGCATCTAACAAACTAACGAAAGACTTTAATTTATGTCTTCTCATAATGTAATAGCAACGATATTCACTCGGCAATTAATACTCAATAAATGAATATGTTAGTTTGCCTGTTTTTAAAAATAGTTCATTCTCAAAAGAGATACAATTTTCCCATATGAATAGCTTTAAGTAACAACGAAGAGAACGAGTTTCAGTAGTTGCTTAGTTCTAGTTTTGGGATATTGTGTTTAATGGCTATTCAATCTCGCAGAACTACTTCTACATTTTCATAGCTATTTAAATACGTGTCACCTATTCCATTCACATTACTGATTTTTTTTTCGAGCAGGAAGTAGTGAAGACGCTTATGGGTTGTCACAAATCTGCTAGATAAGTATTTTTCTTATCCAAGGTAACAGTCATTAGTCGTTATACTTCGCTTGTATGACATCTTCCTGAACTTCTGACCCTCTTTTTTATGTTCCCTCATGTGTGACTATTTCTAGATTAGTTGAATTTAATGAAGAGAAGATACAGTTTTGATTGTGCAAGACAACATTGTGCTAAAAAGACATCGATACTCAATCCTACAGTTCACCACACACGGTAGAATTCTAAGATATTAATATAAAAATAATGCAATTAGTTATAAAGCCTTGTTAGCAATTTGTTTCATGTTATCGATCGGTTTTGTCGTGAGGTATTTTCATAATTTGTTTACAAATCTGTGGATAAAAAGGCAATAGAGACGAAGCAGAACCTGGTGTTGGGTTACTTCCAAAGAGTATGGATCGGTGAGAAATGAACATAATAAGTTTATTTGATTAAAAAACTAAGTGCGTTCTGTTTTCTTAATCAAAATGAAAACTTGAATTCATTTTCATATGAAAGAAAATAATTTCTTCATTTCGCGCCTAACTACAAATCAATTTTGTCTAAGTTTAATTTTGCCTAAAGTTCAATTTTGCCTAGGACATATATGTATAGTATCTAGAATAATTATTTCCACATTTTGTTATGCATATTTTGTAAAGTAAAATTCACAACAAAGAAACAACATATTTCCAACTTTTTTTATATCATTCGATAGATCAAAGTCTTTATTCTTCTCAATAATTTTTTTTTTAAGTTTTGAAGATTTTTCAGCAAACCACTTGCTTTCCTAACCAAAAAAAGGTTATTTACATATCTGTAGTTTTATTTTCATTACGCCTTTATTTTATATAAAAATATTCCGAGTAATATATCATTCGAAAGAGGAGAAAAAACTGAATCGAATCATGTCCTTGATTTTCAATAATAATTAAATAAAAGTGATACTAAATGCTAATTATAATTAATCTATTATATAGATCTTTCTTTAATCTCGATTTTTAGAGAGAGAAATTAGACTGAAACTCTTTTTGAAAGACAAAGACTTATAGAGAATTAAATCCTCTAGAAAATGATATGCTCGAGTATAGGATGAATATTTTTTCTAAATGAAATAAGGCTTTATCTTTTCAAGTACAATTTTCAGTACAGACAAGAATTTTTTTTTTCGTTGTTTCCCTACGCATATACATATATATACGTGTACCTATGTATATATATAACGACAGAATGGAAATTTTTTTTTCTGTACTGGAAATTGTACTTGAAAAGATAAAGCCTTATTTCATCCAGGAAAAACACTTATCTTATATTCAAACATATCATTTTGTAAATGATGTGATTCTCTATAAGTCTTTGTCTTTCAAAAAAAATTTCAGCCTGATTTTTCTTTCTAAAAATCGAGATTAAAGAAAGATCTATATAATAGATTAATTATAATTAGCATCTAAGTACCACTTCTATTTAATCATTATTGAAAATCAAGGACATGATTCGATTCAGTTTTTTCTCCTCTGTCGAATGATATATTACTCGAAATATTTTTATATAAAATAAAGATATAATGAAAATAAAACTACAGATATGTAAATAACTTTTTTTTGGTTAGAAAAACAAGTGGTTTGTTGAAAAATCTTCAAAACTTAGAAAAAAAAAATTTATTGAGAAAAATAAAGACTTTGATCTATCGAATGATACAAAAAAAAGTTACAAATATGTTGTTTCTTCATTGTGAATTTTACTTTACAAAATATGCATAACAAAATGTGGAAATAATTATTCTAGATACTGTGTATGTAATATAGAACGATGAATAAATCTATATTTTATCTATGAATAGCGGTAGAAGGGAATGTTTGGAAATGTTCATTTATATTCGAACTCGAATTAGGCAGCTACTCCGTCCTATCAAAAAAAAGCCAATTTTCGTCAGAAACTCCGAAATTGAGATTCATGTATGGAAGGGTGGTCCGTCTTCAGATCTTCCAGAAATGTTATGGTTTTTCATCCGACATATCTGTTTCGTCCACAACTTTTGATGATTTTTATTATCTTCTGATTGTAAAACAGATTTTCTTTGTCAATGGATGCTTTTTAAACCGTGCATCCCAAATTTCTTTTTCAGCACTCATACAATATATTTAGTAATTTTTTTTGTTTTTGAAAGAGCATGTAAAGATGTAGTAAATGACCGAGTCTTCTCTTAAATTAAGGTTTCTTTTTATTACATATACAGACATTTATATAATCAAACACCCATTTTTTTTTGAGGCATTGATCTTGTAATTCTTTTTCTCTGCTAAAAAAGTAATTTCAAACAAAAAGGAATTTGAATATATCAAACGAGTTTGAATCAAGAAATTTAGTTTGGCAAATGAGCTATTTTTTATCCTTGTTTGTCGTATATGTTCTGCAAACGTCATAGTCTAGGGCTGAAAATTTTATCATAGCTTCTCCACGACAGCCCAACATATAGTGAAAATTTCAGCTGATTTGAATGTGCCTGAGCTAAGATCAAATCTTGAAGCGGAGAGGAACCTTAAACGAACATTGAGTAGAGAATCATAAAACAAATAATAAAAATAATTGACAATATTAAACATCATGAAATACTTTAGGAACTGATATTTTATGATAGTTTGAAAGTTATCGGAAAAAGCCCTTTAGTGTCTAGATTACATTCAAAATTAGCTCGAAAAAGTGTGCTGGGTTCATTTATTTATTCCAATGCTGAACTTGAAGTGTTTCATAGCTTACTGCAGTGTTGTAATCGATAATGATAAACAGCAGATCAAGTTCAGTCCGATAGAGGATTCTGCACCCGGACCTCTGAGTTTTTAAAGATTTTACATGATTTTATTAAAAAAGTTGATCATAGAACCTTTTTTCTGCAAATCAAACATTTTTTTTTTACTGATGTCAAACGCTATTTTTTATAAGGAAACATGTGTGAGATGTTCTTCTAAGTGAAAATTCATCAAGATATGTTTAATACATTTTATCAGTATACTTTAGTATCGAGTTGTCTTATGAAAACTAAATCGAATGATTGTTTAGCGTTGTAATTTAACATAGATTTATTTTTAATTCTTCCAATTTATTACATATAATATATGGAAAAAAACGTTTGGAGCAATTTTTCTATCGATAGCTCTTGGTGATTATTTACTTATTGTACAAAGATAAAAGTTCAAGCTTAAGAAATAAGAGAGATATAAATGTGAGAATATCAATAACATTTATCTGACACATTTTTTGCCCTTGTTGAAAAGTCTCTGTACAATATGTTTGTCTAATTCTCGGCCACATATAACTATCTGAAGAGAAACAAAGATAGTTAGTCTAGAACAAACATTTTATATTCTTTCTAACGATAGGTTGAAATTTTTTTTCTTACTTATAATTGGCTCATTAAGAGCAAATTCTTGGAGGAAGTAAAACCGGTGTTTGTACAAAACGCTCTATCAACAGATGTTATGAGATATGTTTGTGGTTGTTTTTCAAACAACCAGATATCATTGAGAAGAATGAAAAGTAATTAATTAGAGTCAAAATTTGAAGGTTTTTCTACATGTACTTTTAGAATTTTTTTTTCTGATTTAAGCCTGATCAAATGCGAGTATAAGAATTTAACTAATAATATTTTGTCAACTTAATAATTATAATTGTTAATAGTGTTGTTATCTATGTTTAACTATAATCTAAATTTGTTTCAGATTCAGTTCAAATCATCGTGCTTCTTTCTATTCAATTGAATTCAGTCTTCGAACGATGCTTGCCATGTCAAGGTAACAACTTTTCGACTATTGATATGACTTTAATCGTTTGATCATCTTTCAAACGACAGAGTTTTTACGAATTCAAAATTCATTGATCCTTTGTAACTCATTTCGACATGTACAAAAAAAAACATTTTATTATTGTCCTAAATTGAAGAAAAAAAGGAATGCTCTATCATGAATTTGATCCATTGTTGTTATCAGTATTTGAGAGATTAACTGTTGTTTGTCATGAAGAAACCATATTCAACATAGTAGTTCAAGGATAAAGTTCCATAGAGACTTATGTACAATAGAAGGCAAAATATATATTTTCAAATCAAATTAGCTTAATCTCATCACTTCATCATTGTCATATGATACTGCCTCATGGAAAACTATGTCTCTTTCAAGCAAAACAAAGATTAAATATATGCTAAACTTGAAAGCTGAATTCAATTCAAGTTTGAAGTTTAACTCTCTGTGATGGAGACCACTGATGGTGTCATAGTAACATGTGCATAGTACATCTTTCTTGTAAAGAATACCGAATAATAGAATAGTTGAAACTTGAATTGATTTCGATTTTCACCTTTGACAATAGTGAACAGTTATAAATTGATAAAATAGCAGTAAGCAGCTTTTGCTTTTTCAGAATTTTTTTTTGTATCTGTACATTCAATTTCTCTTTATTGTATAGTTACACATGGCCATTTTGGTTGACATTTTGTTGTTGGTATTGTGTGGCATTAACTGGAGGTAAAATATCGTTTTTAGTCGATCCATCAAGCTCAGGAGGAGATGTATCATCGAAACTCAAAGGTATGTTGTATTTTTCTTGTTATATATTTTAAATTAATTATATTCTAAAATAGATATTTCATATTTTCTTTCGGAGAATCGATGTTTAGAATAAATTTCATTGATGATTTCCTACTAATCTAAGATTAAATTGTAATACTGTTAGTTTTTGGCGATACTTTTTTAATTAAATATTCCATTCGAATTCATGATTATTTCAGTACTAATATGAAATGACTCTACATAGTAGAAATCAAAGATAACTATAAATAATAATCTGTATACTTGATTACTCGTGAAAGTCCAAATTATTTTTTTTTGTCTAATAATCTTGATAGAAAATTGGAAATAACTCAATTTAATGTAATTTCTAGTTCTTCTTTGTATGGATGAGATGAAAAATCAAGATGAGACTGATATTGATTGTGGTGGTATTTCGTGTCCTAAATGTGAAGGTATGAAGAGTTGTAAAGTTAATTGTGATTGTATCAGTGGCATTTGCAAAGACAACATGTGTGTTCGTGAGTATACAATTTTTGCAAGTTCTAAGTTTGACACGTTCTATCATTTTAGCTTCTGCTTCATGTCAAGACAAAGTACAAAATCAAGATGAGACTGATACTGATTGTGGTGGTAGCAAATGTCAAAAATGTGAAGATTCAAAGATTTGTAAAGATAACTGTGATTGCGCTAGTGGCATTTGTACCAGCAATAAAATTTGTGGTGGTAAGTTTTTCATCATTGAGAATGTCAAATATCATCATCGGTTGTACCTTCACTTATTTGAATGATGTGAAAAGTCAAGGACAAATTTGATGAGAAAGACGCGAATAAAACCAATTTAAAATTTGTTGAGAGAAGGATTTGCAATGATTCATAACAGTATAATGTAAGAACTTTTACGCACATTAAAAAACTATAGAATAATGAATGTTTAAAGGGTTCATGAAAGTACAATATATAACAAAACTCTTTTCTACCATTTATGAAAACTTCGTAAACTCTTTGACAAATCGCATACAAGGGACATACAAAGTAGTTTATCAACTTCCAATACTCGTCATAAAATGTTTAGGAAAGGATGCATCAGTTGCATAAGCCCATTCATATAATCATCGAAAGTTTTTCTGGAAAGATAAATGAAAAAACTATATACTCGAACATAACGTTTAGAAAGAATATCTAGACGAGTTCATGAGCATCATCAATGGACTTCACAGTTCATAAAATCGCATCAACGATCATCGTAAGGATTAATGAAAAAGTTTATGAAGGTATTCTCAATCACTATTAGACTACGGAAAGAAAAAGAGAAATGAATTAAATGAAATAGTTCTAATCTATTGTTCGTGATATATTCTCAATGAGGACAAGAAATAGAAAAAAGAAAATAAGAATTAAATGATATGATTTAACTTATTCCTACGAATAGATTTCGAATGACTTTTCACCTAAAAAACCGAAAAAAAAGTAAAAGATATTGAACGAAATACTTTAAAACTATTTCGCATAATAGATTCTTAATGAGTACTAGGACAACGAAAGAAAGAAAAGAAAAAAAGATGTAGAAGATAATAATTTTTATCTACTTCTCGTCGTAGGCTCTTTGTAACTATGAAGATAACGAAATATGAAGAAGAAAGACGAATCGAACAAAAAAGTTTTATTCTATTTCTCAAAACAAAATCTGAATGACCACCATCAGGATCGCGAGGTGAGGAAGGAAAAAAAGAATTAAAGTAAATAGTTTTATTATATGTTTCATAGTTCTTTTTAAGAAAACTTACATGAGATCATCGAGGATCATCTAAGTTACTAAAGTACTCGTAAAAATTCAAATTTTTGACTTAATGTTCTCGTACTATTCTACATCATCGAAAATCGCTAAATCCAAATTTTTAGCGCATTTTGCTGAACTATTGAAAAGTTAGTCCAATTTTACTGTCGAGCACTCACTAGGATATTTGGAGAATATGATAAAAAATCATCACTATAAGGTTGGATCTTTTACAATGACAAAAATTAACGAAACTTTTTGTGCAATACACTAAATGGTAAAGCATCGAACGCTGGAAAAAAAAATTACCTATTTACATACTATATTTACATAGACTAATACAGAATTATTTACTAAATCCTATCTAAGATCGACTATTTTTACATATGTCGTACAACTTTCTCTCCTCTATAAAGTGCTAACAAAATATCCCAAAAAAATTTTGAATCGTGCCCAAACAAGGCTTACATTACTGTCATAGTTAGTAGTTTTTGGTGGTTTTTCAATTATAGCTACAACTTCTACAACAGCAGCTACAACTTCCACAACAGCAGCTACAACTACAACTACAGGTCAGTTATCTGTTTGTTCTATATGGATATATGTGTTGGACTGCATATGCAGATGTAACATGATTATAATGACTCGACGGAAACTTCGCGTTATTGAAAGCGAGTGATTTGTAAGCTACATTGAAACTTCTCAGAATAAAACATACCACATGCATAGTTGAATTGACAAAATTTTTCTATTAATATGAAGCAAATGTTGAGATATTAAGTGTTTCGAATTTTGACTATACTTTCGTAGTGAGCAAGTTCGAACGATCAGTAACGGAGTGGATGTGAAATTGATTAACCAGAATATGTGCTTGGAAAGAAGTTATTGTAAACGTTAGTTAAAAACTATTTTTAAGACTTAATTTCTATCTGAGTAACATAGGATTGAAGCCAAACTGGCAAATCGTTACCGATCCGATCCGTTTAAACTTTTCAAACTGATTCATTTTTATCGATTTTCGCCGGTTTTTATCACTTTTTAGAATACTGGAACTCTTATGTTTTTTCTCGTTTTTTTTTATTGATTTTCGTGATTTCAGTGTCCGCGAAAAATGTATTCAAAACTTCAAGCCGATAAATTTGTAGTTATGATCGATATTTCAGCTCCCGATTGTAATATAAGAATTCTCACCGTACAATCAGTGATTTCACAGCACACTCAATATGTTGATGATGATTAAGAAAAATTACTTATTGATTGCGAGCCTAAACTAGAAAATTTCTCATCTCAAAATTGCTACGTCACAGAGTGGACTGTTTTTGACTGATTATCAGTAACGCTTAGTGGTTAAAAGGCCTAGAAGTATCTTCTCATTGCATATATAATAAAAGATTTCGTTTTAATGTGATAGAATTCCATCTATTACTCTCATGCAAGTTTAAAGCAAGCTTAGTCGTTAATAAAAATAAATTTAAAATCAAACATTGTGCCTCATTCAGTGATTCTATTGATAATAGTGGTTGACGGATGGAACTGATTCAAGTGTGAGTATCACTTTTTTTTTAAAACTTTCAATACAACTAAAAAAAGGTGGTTGTCAATTTTAAGTACGTTTGTTTAGAATTTTAAGAAAACATTAAACTTATCACTTTTCATAAAGCAATCATATATTCATTGAGTAAAAATAGACACAATTATTGTCTCATATCACTTGTTGTAAGTGGAGAACGAGAAGTTTTGAAACAATTTCTATTTTGTTTCTTGATATTAGCGTACACAGAACCTTTCGGACTAAACAAACAATATTATTATAATATATGTCAATTTTTATGAGTTTCACTCTATCTCTATGTGGAGGTGTACTAGTAAACTATTTGTCAGAAAAAGAAAATTCAGCCGGTTTTAGGTCTGCAGTAGCATGATACTGCCACAATTCTCAGAAACAGACAAAAATGAGACAGAGTTTTAACTAATTAGATAAGAGTTTGAGAGATTATTTCGATTTCACATAAGTGAAAATTGAATAAATGATTTCCAAGCGATTTTGAGAAGACTTAGATACTTAGATTAACATTTCAGTCTACAGACTTACTAAAATCTCGAAGAAAAGCATAGATGTTTCAGTCCATTTTGCGAACACTCTCAATTGAGAGAACGATCGCAATATTTTCCCATGTTCAGTATAAAAAACATTAGAAACCAGTCAGATTTGGGTGCAATCTATGTATAGTCACAGTAAAGAAAAAATTTTCTAGAAACTTTTGAATCTCAACTAATTTGGAAAGATAAGAGATCATCTCATCTTAAGATCGAACACAATGGAAGAGTGTTTAGATCTGTTTCAATTTAAATTAACCTAGGTCAATAAATACTAACAGATCTCGTTGAAAATAAAATCTTTCTGGCATAGTTTCGATCGATTTCGCTAATGTTCGTGCAAAAAGACTTGAAAATAATAGGAAAAAATCAGAAATTGATCAAATATTGATGAAAATGAGAAAGCATCGATCTGATTACTGATTGCATCTGAGGAAATGTTGAACCAAAATCTAGTAGAATTTAGATCAATCATTTTCATTATGGAGAATGGTGAAAAAAAAACCTATTAGATCCAGAAGAGAATTAGAGAAGTTAGGAATGAAATCCGTCGAATGTTGTAGTATCTAGATAAAAAAAAATGAACATCAAAGTCTAATTATTATTATTATTAGTACCTCGAACTGGTGACGAGTAGTGTGAAATCTATCTTATTGTACAAGTATATGTACCAGCTGCCAACTATATTTGATCATATCATAATATTTCTAACAGTCATATAACTATGATAAGTCATCGTTGCTGATACGATGCCTCTTCGAATTACAATATCATTTCTATATAATTCCAAGATTGTTTGGCAAACTTGTACTTGAAGATTATTAGAACTGAAAGTAACTATGATGAAAAAGGCACCAGTTTTTCTACCAACATAGTTCTCCTTGTATCTAAACATCTGTAGAGCTGCATGCTGAGATAATTGAATTTATAAGTAAGGGCTAGTTTAATTTCCCAAGACATTGTCAGTAGGAAGTTTACATATAAATAGTTTTTATTGATTCTGTAGACAGAAAACTCATAATTCGACCTATTAGAGAAGATCTAGAAGTGCTTCTTTTCTTATTAGTCAATTAGATGTTGTTCTTATGTCCTTGTATAATATGAGGATTGAAAAACATTTCATATAGTCTACTCATCATTGTTATGCATTCATCTGATTATCATTATCATGATCTGATCATTGTGAGAGTATTACTTTGTACATAGATTAGCACGCTTTATTTCATACACTGTCTCTGTGTAACAACCGTGAAGATATTAGACAAAGAGAATAAAAGTTGTTTTTTCGATTCACTTGCAGTATCTGGTATTCTATTAAGTATTCATATATATAGAATAGTTTATTGGTAATTACTCTCGGTACTGTTCATAGCGTTTTTCTATGTAAAAAATAGATGTAGAATAATAAATCTTTATAAAAGATGTATTGATCTCATAAATCCTACATAAAATTTTTATAAATCCTGTGTATTTTTATCACAATATGATAAACTCTAAAAAGGGTTTTATTATACGTTGCATTCCATAAATCCTTATATCGATGTAAAGATAATAAACCTGTCGAGCATTAATAGAAAAAATAGTAAATCTTCGAAGGATTGATAAAAATGCAATGTAAATTAAATTCTTTTAGAGTTTATCATACTGTAATAAACCCATAACAGATTTATAGAGTTATGATATATCTCAAGAAGGATGTATCTAAATTTGATAAAAGGTTTATGAGATCCATAAACTCTCTTTGAAGGTTTATTATTCTACGATTATTTTCTAGTATGATAATAATCAAATCTTGAGCGAAAGTTATCATTGCCGATTCTAGTTTAATTGTAATCTTGTTTAGCAGTAGTCTATTTTTTAATAGACCATTCGCAAAATAAATAAGAGAAAGTTCAGATGTAAATTGAAATGTTCATCTGAATATATTTTCAAGAAATAGAACGTAACATCTATGAATATCCAATAAAAAAGGTGGTCTTATAGTATCAAAAGAGTTTTTCTCAGAACAATAAACTATGTAGTTGTGAACTATCGTAAACGTGATAAAAGCTCTCGAAACTGAAAATTGCTGCACTATGTCAATGAAACAGAACTAACAAAAATATCTTTGTTTTTGAATTATAGACTGTATCAACGATTTTGTTTATATTCGTCTGTACAATGTGGATGATGCATTGTATGGCTACGTGAATAATCGAAGTGTTGCAAATGTAACTTATAGGCAAGATTCCAACTGGGTTGATGTTAGTGATTATATTCAGGATGGTATAAATAATTTTACTTTCCTAGCCTATAACGGCGGCAATGCATATAATTGGGGTTTCCAAATCCAAAAGAATGGTAACCTTGTTTTTAATGATACAGGAGGACAAGTAGGTGTTATCGGTGCAAATAATAATGATGTTTCAAAAACGAATCAATATGTTTACAATAAGACGGTTGCTGTCAACGTTAAGAAATGTACATCCAAACCTAAAGGTCAGTTATCTAATTTTTCTATGAGTATGTAGACCTTCGATTACATATGTAGATGTAACATGATTATAAGGATTCAACAAAAGCTTCGTATTATTGAGAATGAGTGATTTATATGATAGATTAAAACTTCTAAGAATAAATCATACAACATAAATAGTGGAATCGATAAAAAAATTCCGATAAATATGAAACAAATCTTGAGACATTAAGTGTTTCTATTTTTGACCATACTTTCGCAGTGAACAAGTTCGAACGATCGATAATGAAGCAAATACGAGATCGACTAAGGAGGATATGTGCTTAGAAAAAATTTAGTGTAAATATTAGTTAAAAACTATTTTTAAGTCTTAACTTCTGTCTCAGTAGCCCAAGGTTGAAACCGAACTAGTAAAATGTAACCGATCGAATCCGGTTGAATTTTCCAAACTGATCACTTTTCATCTGTTTTTGTTGATTTTCATAATTTCAATGGTCGAGAAAAACAAATTCAAAAGTTCAAGTCAATTGTCGACTGTAGTTGATCAAATCATGATATCTCTAACAGTCATATATGAATCTGAGCATCTGTAGAGTTGTATGTTGACTTAAATGAATGTGGATTGTTAATAGGAAGTTTAAGTGTAGTTGGATTGTATTATTTATGTAAATAAAAAGCTCAATTTGACCTTTCCCAGAACTAGAGGTATTTTGTTTTTTTATTATTCAATCAGATTTTACTCTTAGTTATTTGTATAATATGAAGATTGAAAAAGTTTTCATAATCTACTCATTATTGTTATGTATTCGTTCGATTTCCATCATCATGATCTTAATCATTGTGAGATTATTAATTTGTACATATATTAGCACTCATGATTTCATACACTCTCTCTGTGTAAAAATCATGAAAACGTTAGAGAAAGAGAATGAAAGTTCTTTTAGTCCTTAGTCAAGAGTGAAAGTTGTATTTTTAATTCAGTTTCAGTATCAGATGTCCTGTTTAGTTTTTGTATACATACAAGAGCTTGTTTATAATTAAGCTTGATGTTGTTCATAGCGTTCTTGCAGTGTAAATGACAGACGTAGAATAATAAACCTTCAAAAAGAGTTTATTTGTCTCATTAGTCTTACATAAAATCTTCATGAATTCTGTGTGTGTTTATTACAATATAACAAACTCTACAAAAATTTAATTATCGATTGCACTTCATAAATGCTCACATCACACTGTGGTGAGGATTCATGAGATAAACAAATTCGTTTTCAAGGTTTATTATTCTATGTTTATTTTTTCATATGGTAATAATCAAGTCTTGATCGAAACTTATCATTGCAGATTTTAGTTTACTTGTAATCTTATTTAACAGTAATCTGTTTTTTAATAGACTATTCGCAAAATAAACAAGAGAAATTGCATACGTGAATTTAAATATCCATCGAAATGTCTCCAAGGAAAAGAAGAATAAGTTCTAAAGAACATCTCCAGCTAGAATAAAAGTGTTGTTTTCTTGCTAAAGTTAAATAAATTTCAATTATTCACAATTTAAATTTAAAATAGATTTAATTTAACTTATTTGCTTTTTATAATATATTAAATTAAAAATTAAATTAAATCAAATCAAATTATTCTATTGATTTATAAACTATCTAAGAATAATTCTCACAACTTTCCTATAGTTAACTAGGGACAGTCCTCATAACTGTTCAAGGATTATCAACGAGTACTATAAGTATCTTTCCACAGGTTAACTTGAGGTACCATTAGTGACCATCTTAAATCTATCTCAAGTGCTATTAGTAATTTTCTGAAGGTTAACTGATGAGAAGAGCAATGGTAGCTTTGTCTAGATATCTGAGGTGACATCCGTAACTTATTGAGGACTACCTGTTACTGAAACCTTTACCTGTTGTAGGTTTTCTTAACTATCCTGAAGAAGTTTTGACAATCTTTCGAATTGTTAATGCATAGCAATCCATTACAGTAATCGAATAGATTGTCAAAGGATAAAACATCCCGAACAATTCGACTCAAGGATAAACTGCAGTATGGACAAATCGTTGTTAGAATAAATAGTTATTGACAAAATATTGATATATTTGATAGCATAAAAATATTTGTGTGTTATCAACTGATTCTCTAGAGAATAATAATCAAGAGTGAAGAAAAATAATAAATAATGACTATAGTTCTTATGACTATTGAATACTGAATTGAAACAAGAACTAATGTAATGTGATATCGGAAAGCTTTTCGAATTTTTGCAAATGTATTAATCCTTTTTTTCAACTGAGTATTCAATGTTCATAAGAACTATAGTCTTCTCTTCTTATTATTTTTTGTGCTTTTTTTTTATCATTCTCTAGAATAATCAATTGATTGACGCACAAATATTTTGTGCTTTAAAATATTGTAACATATTGTTCTGTGATAATCAATCCGATCATTATATACATGACATATGAGATTAATTTAGAGCATTCACTTTTAATAACGTCAAAGTATGATCAGTTTAGCTACTAGTTTATTTTTTGTTATCATTATTTGATTTTTGTTATTACTTTGCTTTATACACATATGATGTGAAAGTAATCGAAAGAAACTAGTAAAAAGATGAATTTAGTTTTTTTGGATGATTTCATACTAAATTACAGAAAGATACATCTTTCAAGATTTGTTCGTTATTTTCTATTTTATTTTAGTTCTAAAAGCGATAGTTTTCGTACTATTAGATGATTAGCACCGTAGAGTATATCTTACAAGATTTCAACTTGAAATTATCGTACTTTCGATTTGTTATATAAATGTTACAATGTTTGTTTCATTCGTGTATTAGAAATATTCAATTCAGCTTAGATTTGTCTGACTATTTCAGTCACTTGTGTTCCTGAGTGTAAAAATAATGGAACATGTGTTAGCCAAAATAATTGCTCATGTCCAAGTGATTACACTGGTCCAACTTGTGAAATTCGTAAGTGTTACATTTTCTTGATTTTTTTATGTACTTTTATATACAACTCGTTGTTTTTTTTTCTTCAAGAATCCATTGGATTATGTCGTGACAATGAAATACTTGACAAAAAACCCATTCTATTGGTTACATTTGGAAATGGTTTATCTAAATATTCTCAAGTTACACCTGATCGTTTCAATTTCACTACAACATATAAGCAACAATTTCAACCTACAACATACGACGGCTCATTCAGTTTTATCAATAGAGTCCCTAATGATTTCAACAATGATTGGCATACTGATGCAACAGATCATACAGGTGATCCAGGTGGATACATGTTTTTAATTAATGCTGATGAACAACCTGGTCAGTTTTATAATGGTGCAGTCAATAATCTATGTATTGGTCTACGTTATGAATTTTCTGTCTACTTGGCGAATATTATGAAACTAACTGGTAGAATTAAACCAAGTGTTCGATTTGAAGTTCGAAGTCCATCACTTGGAAATCGATTACTTGCTCAATTATCCTCAGGAGACGTACCAGAGGATACAACTTTGACGTGGAGAAAGTATGGACTTTCATTCATAGCGCCAAGCAGTACAGTTGTTCTCTTAATGATATCCGATGCTCCTGGTGGTGGTGGAAATGATCTAGCCATTGATGATATTGCATTGACTGTTTGTTCACACAAAGGCAGTGGTTTCTGTCCTTCATAATAGAACAAATACCAATTATATGGACATTATGTCATTCTAAGTAGTTTCATATTGTTACTCAAGCTGGCAGCTTCATTAGCTTTTTCTTACTTTCACTCTCTGCTTGTTCTTCATAAGTTTTAGTTTATTTTCTTCATTTTCGCATTAATAATTGTATGTGTGTGATTCGATTTTGATTTAAAATAAATAAGAACTTGTCCGTAGTTAGCTAATAATAGTGCCCCATGTTCTTTTATTATCGACGAGAAGCACACAGTCTTTACAGTATATTCTTGAGCGAATTCGTCCTTAACAAGAAAGAAGAACTCTACATCTTTATGCGCTAAAAGAAAGCGTCTTTTAATAAAAAAAACATAGGTTAAATTTCCTTTTTGTTATTTAAAAGATGTATTCAATAATAGCAACCATTAGAATGAACAGTCAGAGAAAATAGTATAACTGCTCTTTTGTACAAAGTTATGATGAACTGTTTTAGAAAACAAAGAACAAAAGATATTGAATGATATTCATGTAGAAAATCATCTATCCGAAATATTGAAATAGATGCAGTGAAAACTTGGTGGCAAATATATTTTAGAGAATCCTCTGAGGAGAATTATACCTTTGAAAAATAAATCAGGATTGATCTTCTGTCATAGTCATGTATGGTGAGTAAATAATGATATTGTATACATTAATTCTTATCTCTATCCTGTCTTGAATACAATTGATTTTCCAAGAATTTATTGATAACTTTCCGTAAAAACTGGTGAAAAATCTGTTTAAAAGTTTCTGACTATTTCTCTTAGGTTGTATATATTTGATAAAGATTTCGCCAACTACGACCAAATAAGCATTATCTTTAAAAGAAAAATAACTAATTGGTACTTCTTTCTTAAATATTTTGTCGAAACAAATAAAATGACTCGAAATAATGAATATTTTCCATCATCATAACGACTAGACAATCTCGTTAGAAAAAAAAATATAAATAAATTTTTTTTAAAATTATAATATCATTTCAGATACTAGACAAAACATATATTATTTTAAATTAAAAAAAGATCATATATTTAAAAAAAAATGTTTATGAAAACTTCATAGATATAATACACTGGTGTATCACTTTTGCATGTTTTAGCAAAATAACCTGTTCTTGCTTACTATAAAATACAATGTACAAGGTATCTTCATTTAAAGACAAGACATAAAATGAGCACAGAAAAAATAACATTCTTAATTACGAAATTGAACAAGCAAGTAAGAATAAATGAGAAAAAAAACATATCAATTATGTCTTTTTCTAGAAAAAACACACGAAAGTATGCGCGATTAATTGGTACAAAATTCGTATTGATCGTAATGACATCGATGAATTGTGTTTTCATCTTTACAATCATACACAGGATGGTCAGATCAGAAATTAGTCAGAAAAGGCAATTTTTTGCTAACTAGTCGATATTATGTTAAGGTATTGGCATTCAATGCCATATTAATTTTTCGTTCATTGACTTATATGTTATTTTCAAAAGTATTAATCAACAGTACATTTCTAAGACCTGTTGTTGTGACCGTGTTTGACTCTATGAAAAACAAATATACATTCATCAGCTAAAATTTTTATCAGATTCATATTTTAGAGTTTTAAATTGTGTTAGTAAACAAGCAGTACCGAATAATTTTGTGTATTTCTTATATGCATTATTACACATGTTTATGACAGCTAATTCCCTATGAAAATAAATAGAATACAGTTTAAGACAAGCTTTACAACGTGCTTTATTAAATCATCTATTTCTTGTAATTGTGAAGAGTATTCGTTAATGGGTAATAAATCTCCACGAAAAACTTCTTTGTTGTTCTTCAACGTTCGAGATGACGGTGTTGATAACCTTTATTCATTCTGTACTTTGTGACTATCATCTTCTATTTTATTTATCTCGTTCACCAGATAAATCAGTATTTATTCATATGGTACAAAATAAGACAAGACTATCAGAATGGATGAAAACAAGAAATTTATCAAAATTCAGTTCACTAACAAAGCTGCTAGCTGAAACTGTTTAGAATTCGGAAAATAATCAGATGATCTAGCAAAATTAGAAACACGTTCAAATTTCAGAAAATTGCTCTATTTTTCAGAATATATGGCCACTCTGACCATGCATCAGATAGGAAACAATAATAGTTTTTCCTTGTTAATTACTTTCTCTGATATGATGATGGGCGAAAATTTCAATGTTGTCCATCTCAAGTCGCATTTATTCGTATCAAACAATGAATATTCTTTCTCTTAAATTAGACTTCTCAAAGAAATGTATTGGTGAAGATGAGTTTTTTCGATCAAGTCTGTCGCAAAAAGTTTTTCAAGTCAAAAAATTTTATTCTCTCAGTTTTTGACGTAAGCAGATACATTGATCTAAGCATATCTCATTAGGTCTCCGGTTGAGAATGGTCACAAAAAGACTAATTTGTCTTAGCTCAAGTCAAAAACATGTTTTATGATTATCTCAAGTATGTATTCAGAAGCTTTTTAGAAGGAGAATCACGATTTATTGTTATTTTATCATCAATAGATAAAGCAATCTGCATAGCTACAACAAAAGTGAAACTTATAGAGTTGACAATATGATATGAGCACCAGTCTTTATCTTAAGGAGAAATAAATGCATTTGTATAATATTTAGCGTATAATGACAATCTAATGCTACAATATTAAATATGCGATTCAATGCAAAGAATCAATACATATGAATCATTTCCATATGATTAAAAAATCATAAGTTGAAAGAAAAGTATTCTTTTAAACTAAATGTTCAAATTATGAATAATGAATAAAATTCATAAATAGTCAAATATATGAGTGATTCTAGTGTTTATTGTACCATTTGACCACCAAAAATGGCCTTGTCTATATCTCAGCCCTTATTCACTTAAATCGATTGAAATTAATGCTAAAGTATCTATCAATCACGCACTATTTACACTACTAAAATCAGATTTATATCCCTTATCATTTACGAATCGTTTAGATGGGTGTAGGTGTGGATGTTGATAGCTATACATGAGTTACCCACACCCACACCCTTGTCTATGTGGTGATTTATCTGCATTCACAATCATCCTCATCACTATATTCAAACTCGAACATTTCGTTGTACACATCTTTTATCCATTGAAACATTTTGCTAGAAATTACAAAAATAAGCAAATGACTTGAGAATTTATGTGCGTTTTTATTTTTTTTTCCAACTTTCCGAGTTTCTGCAGACTGCGTTGATATGTATTTTATATTATTAAGTATCAAGTTGCACGTAAACACAAAATCATGTAGATATTTTATATGCATGGTTCTTTATATAGCTCAGTTTGCAGTGCGATCAAATAACCAAAGAAAATCCCATCTGCAAATAGATAGAGTATTTGCATAAAAGACAAAAAGAACTTCATTCGTTTTATTGTAACTCTTTCATAACTATAGTATTTTTAAAAAACCATGAAGCGAATTGCAGGTGAAAGACACTGTAATCACCGACGAAAACGTAACTGGCCAAAAATTATCATATGCATATTTTTCTGTCTCACAATCTTGGTTATTGTACTCAGTGTAATGATCAGATTTGTTATTTTATCTCCATGTAAACAGTCACCTACTACTACCGTAACAATCAATACTACTACAAGCATTGCTACTACAATGGTAACACAAATAATATCCACAACTTGCAAACTAGGTAGCTGTAAGTTTGTACTGATTTTCAGTTTCTTTTCTAAAATATAAAAATTTCACGCCTGTTAGGTCCTAAGTGTTTTTCCAAGAACACTAACATCACACTCGACGATGGTTCTCACCGTCCAATATCTGACTTACGTATCGGAGATCGAGTTCTCGTGTTTGACAAAGATCGCATAAGCTCGAGTCCAGTTTTAGCGATTTTTACTCATCTTCATGCACCAATGATTGAATTTATTGATCTGTACACTACAGACACTACTATTCGTCTTACACCTACACATTTTCTCCTCGTACGCAAACAAAATGAAAGAAGAAACACATATACAAGGGCACAAGACATTTCAGTCGGAAACTTTCTCTTCATGTTGTCTTCTCGAATGGTATGTTGTTCGTCGAACGACACTTTGGTCGACAGACTTTTCGTCGAAGTAACTTTGTCGAAATTTTTTTGTAGAAAAGCATTTCGTCGACAAGACATTTTGTCGAAAAGCATTTCGTCGAAAGTAAATTATTTTCTTCTTAGGGTGTGGGTGTTTGGGTGGATGTGAGCGTAGGGTCTCTTTAATCACATCTACACCCACACCCACCAAGGGATATTTCGACTTTCTCAGAATATTATCCAAAAAATGGTCATTGTTATCTAATTTTGACCATTGTTGTAAGAATTACCAAAGTGGCCAGCCTAGGAGACTTGACATATTGAGGTCATTTTAAAGATCTAACCTATCTCTATTTGTGATAAAAAAATCACGAAGGCTTATCTCGACTTCCTCAGAATATTGTCCAAACGATGGTCACCAATAGTGATTTTTCCCTAAATTTTAACTATTGTTGTAAGAGTTGCTGGACTAGCCAGCCTCATAACCTTCACATATTGAGGTCATTTTACAGAGTTCACTTGTCTCTAACCGTCATAAAAAAATCAGGGATAAGCATTTTGGTTTTCTCGAGATATTGTCTAAATATCCGGTGAAAAATGCAAAAAAATATCATACAAAGAAGACTCAAACTGACTCTTAAAAATATGATGAAACTACATAAAAAATACCATCAAAATGTTTGTCGTGCTGGAATCTGTGTATCTATATAGTTCCCAGAACGATTTGTCGAAAAAAAGTCAATGGGCCGATTTGTGGTCTTATGCACCCCCGTTCTTTATTGGACGTACTAAGAGTGCAATTTGGAACCGGAAATTGTGAACCCGACGGGCTCTAGTGAGCACATGACTATGTGCATTCAAGCAAGCATGCGAATAGACACAAACTCATTTTATTTCATATGATTCTTTGCTCTGTCCAGGGAAAAACACGATGAAGCTTTTTTCTGAGTGCTGTTTGATGCTTTTCAATTTGTTTATTTTTATTAATATTTTGCGACTTAATTTATTCCAAACTATATGGTTTTAATGATTGAAGTACTGCACGTGTACGTGCACGTGATCCGCGTACATATCTGAATGAGTAATATATGGAAATTACAGGTGCGTAGTCTGTAATCGGACACTCGGTGCATATTTTTATCACTTCCTTTCTTATTCATACATCAATGTAAATACTTTTTATTTCTGTAAATATTACCACGATTTTTATTACATCAGTGATAAGAAAGGCGTATATGCGCACATATATGTATATTTAGCTTGCAATATTTGGGATTCGATGCTGAGTGGTCCTATATAAACAAAGCAGCATGCTGCTTATAATACATTCATATTTTGTTCGAACAGTGCAATTTAGCGTATAATGCTTTTTTACTTTTTACTCCTCATTGTCGCTCCTCTATCAGCGTTAGCAACACTCGGTGTTGATGTCTCGCAGCCTGTTACTCAGGCTCAATTCGATTGTTTAAAAAGTAAGAGTTGTTTTTAAAAGATAAATCAAGTCTCATGTGTATGATTATAGAAAATGTCTATGAATTTGCAATTGTCCGTGCTTTCCAAAGCACTGGTGACATCGATCCGAATGGCGCACAGACTATCAAAAATGCGCGGGCCGCCAGCATTCCTTATGTTGATGCCTATCTTTTTCCATGTGTGTCGTGTGGTGATGCTGCTCAGCAGGTAAATAATTACAAGTATCTGAATCACCATTCACTCGGCAATATTCCACTAGTGAAGCGCATTTTAGAACGAATTTTTTATATATAAAATAGAAGTTTCTAACAAAACAGCGACTTGTAAGAAAAAATTTAGTGTCAAACACGTTGCATTTAATCTGCTTTGGTGAGTTGTTTCTCGTTGTACTAGCATCTTTCATATAGTATTTTAAAAAATAATAATCTGGTACTGCAATTTCGTTGCTGGTTATATGTTGGTCATAGCTATAATTATATAGATGAATGAGTGTCTTGATAAAGGGAGAAGCTCGTTGTTTGAGCAGATCTAACTGCGTTCAGTATGTTGTTTCTTTAAAACAGGTGTCCGCCACTATGGACCATCTGGAAACTCAAGGTGCAATAATTGGCATGCTGTGGTTTGATGTGGAAGGTGCTGCTGAGTACTGGGATGCTGATTCCAACGTGAATATTCAGTTCATTCAGGCTCTTATGATGCTGCCAAAGCACGTGGAATAAATTTCGGTATATACACAAGCAAGTCCCAGTGGAATCCGATTACAGGCGGAACGGCTCAGTTTGGAGAGCCACCGCTTTGGTACGCTCACTATGATAATGACCCATCGTTCAACGATTTTGAGCCATTCGGCGGATGGACGACTCCACCAATCAAACAATTCGCTGGCAATGTCATTGAGTGCGATGTAAACATCGACAAGAATTTTTATTAAGCTACATTTTGTCTGCTATCTTTTACAGAACTCAATAAATTCTACAGATAGTAGGATGACAAACGCGTTTCCACAAATATATGGCATCTTAAGTCTCTCATGTTTGACGGGTATAATTGATAAGCCGGATATCTTCTTCAAGAAGTTTGATTTCTTCAAGTATGCATCATTTGATTTTGATAAGGCGATTAGTGGAAATTTGCATGTCCATATCTTTCTTATATAAATGTTCCAAAATATCTCACAACAGAGTAAAAGAATCGATTTTTAGGGTCTCACTTTATTAAGATGGCATTACAATTTCATATCGAGACTAAATCAGCAAGAAATTTGAAGTAAAAATCATATGAAGTTGTATTCTACTTGGGCACTGTCATCAGAATCAAGTCTGTATAATTTCTTCTTCTTTCCGAAACTAAAACATCATGAATATCGAATTCAATTCGACGGTGGTAGTACGATATTAAATACGTTAAAGTAAGCTATAAATACCTTTTCGAAAGAAGATTTGCAAAAACTACTCCGACGACTGTTATATTCAAATGCCCAACCATTCATGCTATAGGACCATGCTCCTGAATATTTGTCTAAAAGACTGCTGAAAACCAATGTATCTTATAGAGGCATTCGTGTTGATTTTGAGACAAAATCAGGCATACGAAATAGTTCTTTGCAAATATTTTTGAATAATCATTGAGAGTATTATTTATTAATATAGTTCTCTTCCTATTTATTTATGAGTTATATTATTTTCTCCTTGACGTTTCGATCAATGAAATTGATCTTCTTCGGAAGTTCTCGAACAGTTAAAATGATTAAATTATAATAAATAAATGTACATAGCAAAGTAAAAACAAAGCAGATAAAAAGGGTGTGGGTGTGGGTGTGAGTGGGTGTGGCTGATTGAGGCTACTCTTTTCTTTCACGCCCACACCCACACCCTTCTTTTCAGTGTAAAAACCTTGTATACCATAATACACCCTTCTTACGTAGCTTTTTCATTAACTTACGCTCAAGATTTATCATAAAGGTATCAGTTATTATGGGCACCAATGGTGAGTTCATTGCTACACCATTATATTACTCGTAGTACTTACCATTAAAAGCAAAGTGAGTGTCAGATGTAGCAATTTTCAAGAGTTGTTTTAGATCTAGTCTGTTTTGATAATAAAAACATCAATCCTCTCTTTTCTTTTTGTTTTTCTTATCGAAGCAATTATCACTTGGTCCATATAACCCTCACCCTCTCTCAATCATTACTTAATCTGACCGCAAGATCAGTCCCATTATTGCTATATCATGAGGGTCACCCAAGAAAACACAATAACATGGGAAAAGAACTGAAGCAAAACAAAAGGAGATAATAGTTGCTGATTCTTAACTTCTTCTATCTCATATCTTCATTACATTCTCTTCCATAAAACTCTGTCATCCATTCTTACTTATACAATCCTTTAATGAAATTTATCTTTTACCTTCTTCCTCTTTATATATCTTTTCATTCCAACAATCATATTTCACTTTCACATAATATCATCATACTAAGTATTTTCTTGTGTTTTATTGTAGATTATATCTCGTCAATGATTATAAATTTATCGAAACATCGATGTTAAACATGAGGTCTAATCTCTTTATTGCTGCTGTTAAAACAATACAAAACAATGTATTTCTTCCAATCATTTCTGCTTTCTACCAAATCTATATTATTAGAATATATTTTATTAACAAATAACTAGATGATTTAGATACTAATATCTTGTTTATGATCTTCGGAGCATCAGAACAGAGTTAGCACTCTATCTACATCTTCTGATGACACTCTTGAGCAAAGTTGAAATCACGATCATGGTGTGCTTATTGACTCATACCCTTTCATCCGTCCTTTTCGGTGGACGTTAAAATAACCTGCTTAGGAGATTCTCTATGGAAGGTGGAACACACACGGTTGCGGATCCAAGTCTCTCCTGTGTACTACGGTGATACGTGGTCGGGCCATATCTGTTGGCCCCCGAGCTCTCACCACACTCAGGGTCACCTGGGTCGCGCGCGCAAATAGCTATTCCTTTTTCGGTCTTCCTCGTTTATTTCAATCCAATCATGACAACAGAAATCGTCTGTCCTTTTTCTCCAACTGTTCTCGAAGTGATGACGAAATGTTATTGCTCCGCAGGTCCAATTGTCGTAGTCTCTACGCAACAGAAGAAAAAGAAAACATATCACGTTCGTTTCTAACAACGAGAGCAACTACACAACTTTTCTCACCTTGTTTGTTTGAAGAGCATCGGCGAGATATTGTGCGCCTTTGTCTCCGATATCACAATACATAAGGCCAAGTGTTCTGAGTGTCTACGTGAAAAGTGCCGAGAGTCAAGAAAGAGATGAGAAGAGAATCGTGTTCACCTTGTTGTCTTTGAGAGCATTGGCGAGATATTTTGCACCTTCGTCTCCGATTTTAGTACTCGGAAGGCGCAATCCGGTGAGTGTCTATGTGAAGAGTACCGAGAGTCAAGAGAGAGATGGGAAGAGAATCATGTTCACCGTGTTGTTTTTGAGAGCATCGACGAGATATTGTGCGCCTTTATCTCCGATTTTCTTTACAGTAATCGTGAGTTCGGTGAGTGTCTGTGTGAGAAGTTCTGTGAGTCAAGAGAGAGATGGGAAGAGAATCATGTTCACCGAGTTGTTTTTGAGAGCATCGACGAGATATTGTGCGCCTTCAAATCGGATATCATTATTGCAAAGATCGAGATTGGTGAGTGTCTGTACGGAAAGTGTTGAGAGTCAAGAGAGAGATGCGAAGAGAATCATGTTCACCGTGTTCTTTTTGAGAGCATCGGCGAGATATTGTGCGCCTTCATCTCCGATTTGATTCCCAAAAACGTTGAGTTTGGTGAGTGTCTGTGTCAAAAGTGCTTAGAGTGATGACAAAGATGAGAAGAAAATCGTGTCCACCTGATGGTTTTCGAGAGCAACGGCGAAATATTGTGCTCCTTCGTCTCCGATTTCATTGCCTGCAAGCTCGAGTTCGGTGAGTGTCTGTGTGCAAAATGCCGAGAGTCATGAGAGAGATGAGAAGAGAATCATTTTCACCTTGTTGTTTTTGAGAGCGTCTGCGAGATATTGTGCGCCGTCCTCTCTGATTCGATTACTGTAAAGCTGGAGGTGGGTGAGTGTCTGTACGAAAAGTATCGAGAGTCAAGAGAGAGATGAGAAGAGAATCATGTTTACTTTGTTGTTTTTGAGCACATCGGCGAGATATTGTGCGCCTTTGTCTCCGATTTTATTGCCCCAAAGGTCGAGTTTGGTGAGTGTCTGAGTGAAAAGTGTCGAGAGTCAAGAGAAAGATGAGAAAAGAATTGTGTTCACCGTGTTGCTTTTCAAAGCATCGGCGAGATACTGTGCGCCTTTGTCTCCGATTTTATTCTCCCAAAGCGAGAGTTCTTCAA
>CAJNOL010000806.1:6410-29803 GCA_905250125.1 Rotaria sordida
GAAAACAAAAAGAAATTTCAAAATTTGATTACAAAAATGTTTGTTGATTTAGTATATAATAGCTTAACATATTTGTATGAAAGAAGATGTATTTTTCTTTTCGATCAATATTTGTTGACATGAAAAGAAAAGAAGTAGATATGTGTGAGTAAACAATGACAATTGTCATTCGCATACAAATAGTTCATTTTCTGCTTTATTGGTCTCTACTATTAATATAAGCGCATCTTTATCCTTGATTTTCATTGTTCAATTGTTTAATGAAATGCAAATGACGAGACAAAACTAAAAAAGAAAAGATTATCAATATGGCGATTTATCCTTTTCTAAAGTCTTTATATAAAGGATATTGATCCGCTGCAAATAAAATTCTTTTCTCATATGTTTTTTTTTTCAGTAGAATAGGTTGATATTTACAGTATATAATGGGTGATTAGAAAGGTTTTAGACAAGATATTTGTGTACTTTTAACCAGCTAGAAACTATCAAAAGTTATGAATTAGGATGCTCTTTTTGAATATAGACTTAGAAATTTTGTTTCAGTTTTTGTTCGAGAGTAGTGAAATTATTTATGGAAAATCCAAAAAGTTAGTTTGAACGGAACTTGTAGATTGACGTTCTCGGTGAAAATAGGGCTGATTGAAAGTATTTCAGACGAGTAAAATTATAAGTCGGAACCAGATTTTAAATATGGGATTAGAAATATTGTGTCTATTTTTCTTCAAGAATAGTGAGAGACTTTTTAAAAGATCTAGAAAATTATTTTTAATGATGAGTCAACAGGTTTTTTATTTATTCTATAAGTCTCTTTTCGAACATGCTAGACCTTGTCGAAGTCGATTGTTTTGTAGAGTGGACACTTGATTACATAACGTAATCTTGAACTAAGCTGTAGTTTGTAATCAATCATTTTTTCCAGAGTTCCTTTCAACGTAAAACGGTTGTTGATTTTTCAACAATGATTATCTAGGAAAAATGAAAATTGAGATACCTTGTCGAAAGACAAAACAAAAAAACTTCAAATATTGCATCTTGTAGAGTAGCTTCTGATCGACAAGTTGATATGTAAATAAGGATCTCAACTTGTACTTACAGAATGCAGAAAACTAAAAGTTACTCATTATGAATGATTGTTTGAATAATTACAATTATTTTCGTCCATGCTGTTTGTAAAAATTATTTAAAAAATTCCTATGAATTTTATGTCACTTGTATCTCTGTGACTATAAGAGATAGAAAGTATAGAGTAGATCTAAATGTCTAGACAATAGTCGAAAAAAGTCCCTAAAGTTTAATTCTTCAAACTTATAGTTTCATCACAAATAGGCACATGTTGAACTCTGATCGCAATACACAATCAGAACTTGATCGATCTCCATACGGAGGAGCTAGAAGGCTAACATAAATTTTTTCTTCCGACTAGAATATCTCAACATAGAAAATAAATCTCATAATGTTAGATTCCTCATTCGATTGCTCAGTACTGTGTCTCTATCACCAATAAAAATTCCATGTCAAATGGTTTTAGTTTGCCTGATTTATGAAGTAATCTCTACATGAGAGTTGACAGGAAATTGTTGAAAAGTGACGTATATCTTCGGCTAGTTTTAATCATTTGCTGTAAAATTTTCCCGAATGAGCGCCTTGTTCTAATAAAATTTTTCTGGAAAATTTCATGATCGCAGCCATTAATAAAGAACAGATTTGTGCTGAGACCAATCTAACCAATGGAGGCTTCCTTGCGTCTCAATGTTACAGTGAACTGGAATATTCTGTTTATGACACAATATAAATATGTGAACCTTTATTTATTAGTAAGAAAATGGAGGCTAACGCATTTTAAACAGTGAAAAACAAGAAAAATGTCAAAAAAAGTCTTTTTTGGATCCTAGGGAAAAAAACCAGTGTTTTCATTGTAAATTCTTTGCATTAAGGCATACAGACTTCGGATTGTTGCTTGTAATCAAGGTTTACCGAACTCCATTTGTAGTCAAAATATCAGATTAAGGGATTAAAATTTTGTATATTTTTTTAACCAGTAGCGAAGGTTCTTGTAACTACTGTGTATATGCTGTAAATATCAGTCTATTCTACCGAAAAAACATATAAGAAAAGAATATTACTTGAAAGGGATCTAAACTTATAAGACACTTTTTATCAGTCGAGTTATTTTATCAAATTCATTAGTTCATTATAGAATATGAGATTTATTTTTATTAAATTTTAATTTAAGTATTTATATACACAAAGATAAATATTCAATCGATTATTTTTTCATCCAATAATTGGTTGACTGGTTACTCGATTATCTTCATCGACATAAACACGAACACGCTCATCATCAATATCACGTGTAGTTCTTGATCCTGGTCCACAGACATGAACTTTCGATAAACCTAAATCAATGTGATCAAATCGATAAGAAATTTCTTTTGTTTTTTTTTTTTTTATTAAAAATTTTTCTTGTTACCAGATTCTTCTTTAATTGCTTGTACAGCTTCATCAGCTGTTTTACCTACTAATTCTGGCCAACATGTTTTTGTTGTCGATGTTGTCATTTGTATAAAACAAATTAGTATAATAAGGAAACAAAAAAATTGTGAATGATTAAAAAATAACATTCATAATTTATTTAATCTAGAAAATGAATGAAAGTTAAATCCAATATTATTATCATTATGAATAATATATCATGAGAAAAAAAATATTTCATATTGATAATAATAATTTATATGTTTTAATGAAACACAAGAAATCTTTTCTTTTTTTTGCTTAAATTAAGTCGCAAGAATAAAATAAATGCAAATATCTACAATAGTTACAGTTGATAAACCATTGTCAAAATTAAAATCTTCTTGTACGTTTTAAAGAATTTTTAAGAGAAAAAAAAGACAAAGAAAATGACGTACACAACTAACTAAAATATAATCAAACGGCGTAGTAATATTAAAGAATATATATTTAAAGTTTTTTTTCTGTATCCAACGGTGCTGAATTAACATTACTACGTGTTGTATATAAATGTTGATCAGCTGGTGTACCTTGTCCATAATCACCTTTAATTATAATATTTGATTTATTTTCAGTTTTTCCTATATGTAAAATACGATCTTTATTGTCGATAGTTTTTGGTATTGGATTTGAAGGTGTTTCTATAAAATAAAGATCATTTTTATACATAAAAAAAAAAACATTTTATTCATATATATGTATAATTTTACTATCAAAAAAATTTTTTGATTCATTTTTAATTCTAATATAAACTTGATCCAATAAATTTGCTGATTGTTTTGGATAACAAGCACTAAGTGCAACAGCTACAGCAATGGATGAATAAAATGTTCTTCGTATAGGACCACCTTTGTGACCAAGAAGAAGACCACCAAGACCAGCAATTGTAACAACACCAACTTTTGGTAATAATGTTTGATCATCACGAATATAATCAATCGTAGCTATAAGAATTAAAAAAATTAAATACATATATCTCTGAATATTCTTTTAGCTAATTTTTATATAAGAAAAATGCATACTGACTTACTCTAGATGCTCTCAAAAAATCCAATCTTATAGACTTTTGTTATATGCTGATGTATTTCAATATAAAAAAAAATAACAACTTTTCTCCTTTATATAAAAATCAACATACTGACATGTAATGTATATTCCTATTGCGACACTGAAACCAAAGAAAAAATCGCGTGACATCCCTAATGAGACATTTATTAGGTTTCTGAATGAATGAAAGCATTTTCCATGATATATTCTATCTTTTCGACTATATCTCGAAACTTCAAACGAAAGCTTCAGGTGAAAAGTTAGGAAATCAAAAACAAAAATGGAAAAACACTGAATTTTACATCCATCTTTTCATGAGCATGGTGAAAGGATGTTGCACTTCGATTCACCTAGCATTCTAGAGAATAAGAATTCTGCATCTTTCAGTGCAAAAAACAGAGACTTTGCAATTGAAATTTAACTTAAAAATCCTTGAACAGCTATCAAAAAGAATGCTTTTAATTCTTTAGAAAAACTTGAATATTCAAAAGTAAGTCAACCAGATAGAGGAGAAAATTCTTTATCTCCTAATGTAAAATTCCTTGTTTACGAGATCCCTTTTCATAATACGGTGCATGTCAGTGTGTTAATTGCTATGCAAAGAAAGAAATTTCTTTTTAAAATTGAAGTACAAGTTTTGAGAGAGCTTCAAATTCTCTATCTTTTGGTCTATAAATAAGTTTTTCTATGAAGAGTACGTACGAGAAAAAATTGCACATTTATATTTAGTGCAATATATTATGACCCACTCGTGTTAGAAACGCAAAATCCTCATGTAATTGAATGAGAAATTCATGAACATACCTCTAGAAAACAGATATTTTGATCTTGCTGAAAATTTCACCATAGATACAGTTTGTGACATGGAGTCTATGCTAAAATTCTTGGCTTTGTCTGTCATAGGATTAGAGACCTATTAGCTAAATTACATTTTAATTAATTAACTGATTAAGTTTTATTACGTGTTAGCTAAAAGAGTCGATATTATATTCATGAGAAAAGAACTTGTTCAAAATAATAAAAAAAAAAAGAAATATCTCTTATAAAGAATCAAAGTCAAATCGAAGATGATCACGTTCTGTTTTTGTTCATGTAATTATATAATGAAAAATTAATTACCTTTAGTATGAGCTTCACCTGTTTCCAATCCACGAGCAACTCTTAAACGTAAATCCTATATATATGATTTTTAATAAAAAAAAAACTAAAAAATTTTTATAAGAATATACAAAAACAAAACCTTATTATCGTTCCATATTTGTTGTAATGATTGTCTTGTTTGATTAACAGATGAATAAAGCCAATTATTATTATTATTAACTGGTTGTTTTTGATCATCATCATCTATTCGTGGAATATAACGATGAATATCATCATTTTTTGGATCATAATAGATTGATAACTAATATAAAAAGAAAAAGACAACAAATATTCTAGTCAATAATTAGAGAAACTTACATCACGAACGCGTATAATACGAGAATTTTGTGTAGATCCAATATTATTATCTGGTGAATTTGGCATCGTTTTATAATAATAAAGGAGTATCTAAAACATGAAAACAAAGTTTTTGAAATAAATCATATTGTTAGTCCAACGAAAAATAGCAATGGTTGTCAGTAAAATAACTGACCTATGATAAGCTATGATATTAAACGACATCTATAGAGTTTAAATTTCAATTAAATTATCGTTTAGATTTTAAATTTATGTGAAATATTTAGCATATACTTCGAATGAATAGAATTTTAAACAGAATTTAACATTTCTACAGTGTAGTTGAATAACCTTACAATATCAATTAGGAATATCTGATACTTTTGCATTGATAGAAAATTTTAATTAAATCTTATTTTAATTAAATCTCATTTAAAACAACATCGTGGAGATAATATGACTGATTTCAAAAAGTACTTACAATACTGTCTCCATTGTTTTGTTTTTAAAGTTTAAAAAATATTTGACAATGAAGAATGATTAATTGAATAAACATATTTTGAGAAGGAAAGTTTTTTTCAAAAAATGTTAACATTTATTTCTAGGCTTGCTATTCCCTCCCATTCCTTGACTTTTGCAATTCTTCCACACTTACTTCAGTGCTGAGCTACGCCTTTCTATATTTCACAATTTATTTGTTTAATCTTACTGAAAACCAATCATACAAAATTTAAAAAAAACGAAAAGAAAAACATCACAGTATGGACACTTGATTATGAATCGATCTGAAACAAAAAAGTTTTTTAGGTGGTAAATAGTCTTCATATGGCCATCGATTCGATTCTTTTGGTGATTCAATTCTTTCAATAAATTCTATTTGATGAAATATATAATTTCTTGTTTTCAGTTCAATATAAAGTCCATTAATATCAGTTAATAGTATTTGAAGACAATTACCAATACCATCACGAACAATAAATATATAACTAAGAAATACTCAATTAATTAAGAGAAAAAACAAATTTGATTAAAAAAGAAAATACCGATTATTAATTATATCAGGATCATAGATAATTATTGTTGCACGAAGATCAAACTTTCGCTTAGACATTAAAGCTAATGTGAACGAATCATAAATGTTTTCAATCGAATGAGTTTGTTGTTGATGTTTAGCATCATTAGGAAATGTAGAGAGAAGATCAAATGTTGGTGCTAAAAAGAGATATTATCGAAGAACCTTGACAGATTTGGTGACCTATCTTGAGCCATGATGCAATATATGTAGTTTTGTAGAGCAATTTGTAACGCATCTAATGGTGTATAAGATACTAAGTTTTTCTCAAATTTTGATGTTTTCTAAGATGTCGTAAGATAAACTTATGTAAATTTTGTTTTTAAACTCGATTCGATATAGTTATAAGTTTTCTTCAATTTTCTATAATCAATAGTGTTTCATTCTTTCTTTCTTCATACTTAAAAATGGTCTCTTTTCTTAGATTTAGGTTTTTTTGTTGACTATATGGTATTGCAATGTGTTCAACTCTATGTTACAGAACAAGTGAGTACCAATGTGAAACTCTCTTTACAATTGCATACTATTGAGTTCTATATTTTTCATGCGTAATACATTTTGGAACAGAAGGGACTCATTGATAACTTGCACGATTATTCTCTAGAACATCCTCTTTTCCTATATGAGAGGATCGGTATATTGACAATATTTTAACAATACTCAACATATCTATTAAAAATTTTTATATAACAATAATCGGTACAGCATCACTCATGAATCGATATAAATAACTTCTTCATTAAACGGAAATAATTTTTTGGGTTCCAAATCTCTGCAGAGGTGGACGGATACAGAATTGCAAGAAGGAAGTCTGTTATTTTTATTATTTCTTTTTCAAATTTTTATTCCGAGAATTCAAGTTTGATTTTTGTATGAAACTCGACAAGAATCTATAAATATTCCATATTCATTTTAAAAAAATATTTTTTTCATATCCTCGTACTATGTTTCAGAGATCTGCTACTGAAAAACTTTTTTCTCGTTGATGGAAGAATTATTTATATCAGTTAATGAGGAATGCTGTGGTGATTATTGTTATATAAGAATTTTTTATAGATATGTTGAGTATTATTAAAATATTGTCAATATACCGATCTTCTCATATAGAAAAAGAGGATATTCTAGGAAACAATTGTGCAAGTTAACAATCAAATCCTCCTGTTTCAAAAGATATTACGCATGAAAAATATAGAACTCGATAATATGCAATTTTAGAGAAAGTTTCACATTGATACTCATACTATGACATAGAGTTGAACGCACTGCAATACCATATAGTCAACAAATAACCTATATCTAAGAAAAGAGACCATTTTTAAGTATGCAGAAAGAAAGAATGAAACACTATTGAGTATAAAAAATTGAAGAGAACTTATAACTATATCGAATTGAGTTTAAAAACAAAATTTGCATAAGTTTATCTTACAATATCTTAGGGATCACAATGTCTATGACTACCATATATATTTTATTCAGGATTTAAACTAGTCTATGGATCCTCAGAACATCAAAACTTGATTTCTGACATACCATTGGATGTGCTACAAATTGCTCTATAAAATCTCATATACGATATCCTGCTTGAAGATAGGTCACCAAATTCGGCAAGTTCTTCTCGTTAATTTTACGATATATTTTACCTAAATCTTGGTCAATCTGATCACCCAAAGTACATTTATTACATGAACAATTAAAATCATATGTATGAATCATTTCCATTGAAATATCTTCTTCATTATTATTAGTTGATTCTTTTCTTACATCAGTTATACCTAATATAACTGAACCTAATTCTGGTAAATTCATATTTAATCTATTTGAAAAAATACATATATAAAAAAAGCATAAAGAAAAATCTTTGAATAAAAAAGAATATCTACTGTGATTCTCCTGCAATACGTATTTCATCATTAATTGCTAAGTTTTTTGATTGTTCATCATTTGGATCAAGAAAAAGTACAAGATCTTCTTGATCAGTAACATATTGACAATAACATAGTAGTTGATTACATACTGATTCCAATTTAACCACTCTTAATAATGGACTTTTAGCTGAAATGAAAATAAATTTCAATGAATTTTTTTTTCGGAATGTATATTCATATACTTACTATCGACTATTTGTCGTTTTGTTAATGTTGGTTTTAAACTTTCTAATTGTTGTTCCATATCAATACTTTAAAAAGAAAATAAATAGAGAAAAAAAAACAAAAAGAAAATAAATAGAGAAAAAAAAACAAAAAGAAAAAATTTACATTAGTTCGGATGTTTTTCGACTTTTAGATTTTTTTCCATTATTATCAATTAAGCCATACTTTAATGCAAAATCAGATAGTGGTTTATTAGATTCTTGTTTTTCTTGCCGTTTAGCAATCATTTCTTGTATAAATCTATGATTTTTAAAGTCCATAACCGGTTTATTATTTGTTGTTTTCATAACACGAACTATATGATCACGACCTTTTAATTCCGTTGTTGTTTTATTTGTATCATTCATAAAACGATTTAAACTAATGTCGCTTATTTGTCTTTGAAGATATGAACGTTCACTGTCTCTTTTTTTTGTTATTTTTGGAATTAATGGAATAGGTTGAAGAATTCGTTCGAATGTAGATTCATTTAAATTTGTTTCATCAATAAATGACATAGAAACATCAAACTGAGCATGAATATGTTGACCAATATGAGTATTTTTTTCATTAGGTTCATCATCATTAATATCAACTTGACTATCAATATATTCCATAGTTCGAGCTCGTTTTCGGCCCTCTGAAAAAAAAATAACACATACAAATATATAGAACTTTATAAAGTTCATCATATACTTGCCAATCGATTTTCGAACATTGGCCATAGTTAGAATCGAATGATTAGTTTTGATTAATTGAAATTTTGAATTTTTTCGAAGAGAATAGAATACATAATCGTTGTGTTCGTTCGCCGCTAAAATGAATGCAATACATAGATATAGTCGACAGATGTCCGTTGTTTTCAGCTAAAGTTTAAATAAATGTAACCCTTTACCCTATGACACACTAATCTAATAGAGTTGTTGTTGAATGAATCATGGGAATAGATTACAAAGATTCTAATTATGACACAGATATGGTTAAATTTAGGCAAAATCATTTCACTATGAAGATAAATATGGGTCAAAAATGACCTATTCGTTCTGAATGACATAAAAATTGAATTTATTATTAATCTGATTTTTTTTAATGGTTTTTTTTTACAGTTATACAATTATTTTATCTGTATAAAGCTGAAAATTTACTTACTATAAATTATTTTTTGAAAAATAAGTCATTTCAGGGAATGATATATGGTTAGGCAATTGCTAAGGCGGCTCTCTTCGGATTTCAATCAGATTTCTAATATTCAGGATTGTGTCCGCATTGTTAGCCTTCATTTTCTTTTTATAATATGGAATTGTTGATTCTGATTCCGATTCGAAGCTACCCATTCCTATTGTTAAGTTTTGTTCAGATGGAAGACCATAACATTAGGCCATAGGTTTTTATCTTTTTGTCGATAAAAAATGTTTTAAAAACAGCTGTGGAACGCGTTTTAACAGTCTATTAGTTCTAATAAAGTTTTAAACATGAAGCTCGTGTTATTTTTGAGTCTACATAGAAAGCAAAATAACTCTAGAAAAAGCATTTTTTATGTTACTCACTACAAAAGGGTAAAAATCGACCCAAGTTGCCATAAAAAGATGTTGCTTTCACATAAGTAATCGAGAAATTTCTAAAAACTACTCTGCAAATAGAGGACGTACGTATAGAAACAAAGGAGACCTACATTCTCGAGTTTTAGTCAAAGTGTGGAAATTGATAAGGTTGAGAAAATAGTACCGAAATGTACACCCTAGGTGAACTTTTTTTTTCATGCTCTTGACCTGCGCAGACTTTAAGTTTTGTCCATAGCGCATGACTTTCTTGCTCAAGACAAGCGCTTGAGTGTTTGCATGAGTTACAAGAAACTAATGCGCTCAACTCAAGAAAATGCAACAATGAATTTTTATTAAAAGTTGAGTTATTTTTGAACGTAAAATTGAAAAAAAACTAAAAAAGTTCCGTAATAACAGAAACGCTTGAATGAGAATTCAAGCGCATGGGTAAGAATTTCAAGCACATGAGCAAGAATATCAAGTGATAGAACAAGAAGTTCAAGAGCTTGAGCTTGCTATAAGGTCTCAAGTCTTGTCTCAAGATTTGTCCATAGGGCATAACTTTCTTGATCAAGAGTTTCAAGTATCTCCCGCGCAGACCAAAAGAAGTTCATCTAGGGCAGCCATAAAAGATTCAGTAAAATGCTTTTTTTTTCTAGAGAGCAGACTTCTAACAATAAATAAATCAGTTTATTTTGTCCACAAATGAGCTATTGTTAGTATGAGTATGGATGAGTTATTAGGATGAGAAGATCTTAAGCGAAAGTCTACACCAATATCCTCTCCGCCATTGCATTGTCATCCTCATGTTAACCATTGAAACTTGATGCGTTAAATCTATTTTACTAAAGTTCATGTGAATCGGACTAAATTAGTTATATCGAGTTATAAGCCGTAATTTTTTTAAGAGAAAACGACCCTTAAAAATTGACCGATGGATATTTCTCACGAAGACCTAGAGTTGATTTTTAGCTGGAAATCAACTTTCCTTGATCAATGTCAAAAATCCATAATATGTTTTGTCTTTTCTTTCCATAAAAAGGTATCTACTTGTTGTTTATCCACGAAGACTTTCTGTAAGTACTGAAAAAGTATACAAAGTACAAGACAACTACAAAAAACTTTTTTTCAATCAATCAATCAGTAGCTTTCAGGACTTTATCAATTTGAATAGTCATTTTTACTGGTGAATGACAAGGATTACAATGTGAACAACAGCTATCTGCAGAATTATAGGCGGTTCGTTGAGACTATATCGTTCTACTTGAGTACAACTAAAATGTGTTATATGCTATCGAATAATAAAATTTGATAGTCTATCATGCTTATTATAAGTTGGTATAATAGCAAAATCATTGAAAAATGACACTTTAAAACTATTCTTATATTCATAATGAATGGAACACAAAAAACGAACCTGTTTCATCTATTTTATTCGTTAGCTTTGTCGATGATTGGAAGCAGAACCTGTCAATAAAAATATCGTTGTAAGTATTTGACATTTATTATTTGAATATATATGAAAGAAAAGCATTAATAGTGTAATATTATTATTTCCATAACATGTAAATAATAAATTAATATTTTTTTTAAAGATTTAATAAATATTCAATAATAATTTCATCACCAATAATATAATATTCAAAAATAATTATTAATATCCAAGAAAGATATTCACAATCATGAGGAAGATTCTTTTCAATTAAAATGGATAAACATCGGATTAATTTATTCTTATTTGAACATGAATGAATCAATTTAATAAGTTCAAAAGTTGATAAAGAAATTTGTAAAGTTTGAAATGATAAATGTAGAATTTTTTCACATAAATCAAAATTTTCATTAGATATTGCACGTGAAAGTTTTTTAACAATTATTGTTGATAATTGTTTTGATGTTAATCGTGATATTTTAGAAATTAATTCAAATAAATTCGTCATATAATTTTCATCAAGTATTGTTGGTAATAATTCAAAAAATTCATCAATACATAATGTTCGATCATGTTTTTGTCGTAAACATGATAAAAATTCTTTAATCTTTTTATGAACAATTAATGATTCAATAAAATCCTTACGAGATATTGTTGATAATGATAAATTATTCTTATTATGAAACCAAGAATATATTCGATTCATGTTTATTTCTTTAAAATAAAACCTCTTTGTTTTCCTTATTTATACTGAAGTTTCTGTTTTGATTGAGTCATAACTATTTCTTACAAGTCAACAGATTGACATCATGATTAAGATAAGTCATCGAAATTTGAAAAAAAGACACACAATAAAGATTTTGAATCTGTCGGATGTTTGAAGTTTTTATTTATTTATTTATTTATTCATTTATTTATTTATTTTTCTTAGACAATTTTTTTCGTTGTGCTTTTAGTACAGCTGATGTTACAGTCGGTGCAGTTGTTGGAAAAGATGAAACTATTGGTACAGTTGATACTGTTTCATTAACTACTTCGACCATTTCGAATTTTGCACGAGAACCAAATCGTGATCGAACTAGAAAGAAAAAAGAAAGTAATAAATTTATTTCATATGAAGATATGCGACATCGTATCACTGCCTAAAGACTTTTAACACTAAACTTAGTAAACGTTTTGTCATTATATCCTTTATGAAAAAAACATAAGATAAAGAATTAAGAAGCAAAAAGATAATTAGCAGACTTTATAGATCGTATGATATTTTAAAGGACACTTTTCTAGAAAAAGATTCTGTGTCGGTTTTACTCGTGCACGTTAGATGAGAAGTAGTCAGATAACAGTTTTTAAGCGAAAAAAATTTGATGAATTTTGTCTGAAATATCGAAGATTTGATACATTTACCAGGTACGTCTAATGAACGTCTTATCAGTAGTTTCAAGATTTTGAGTCCAATAGTTTATCGATAAGCAGAGAACATCTAAACTAAAGCCTTCAACACATTAGAAGACTAGCCTCTTTGGGTAAATGATGCAGAAAATCGCAGCTAAGAATCAATTTTTTTTCAATGTAATTTCTGCAACTTATTTGATTTTATTTAGTATTTATGTCTATAATAAATATCTAAACTTGGTATGGACAATATTTTGCGTCCGTCGTCATAGTGACCTGTCAGTTGCGAGTTAGAAAAATCTTGAGAAACACCTAATAGGAAACAACAATCTATTGAAAAATGCGTTTCTTTATTGAAAATATATTATGGAATCACTTCAATGCTCTGCAAATTAAAAAAGCAGTCGGATATCTATGGATTTACTCAATGTGAATCTTCTCTCTGTATATGTTAAGAAAACATAAGACTTGTGAATCTAATACTAATATTGAAACTACAGAAAAACTGTTTTTCTTTTCGGATTCTGAATGAACAATGAATTTCAAATATAAATAAATCTATAAAATCTTATGTTTATTTTTGTAAGAAAATTAAATAAACTTTGTCATTATGAGAAATATTTTTGTATAAATTTTACAAGTTTACAAAACTTTCTGTACAAATTTCTTTCCAATTTCTAACATTCAATAACATAATAAAAATCTTGCAAAAAATCGACTTTTCAAATTATAATTTCAAAAATCGTAGGAAAATAAATGCGTATTATCATACCATTTGAATTTTCTGAACAATCCCATACTTGTAAACCTTTTGATTGTCCACCAAAAGCAAATGTAAATGGAAAATCCGGATTAGCAAGACATGTATTAATTCGACCCTATAATTAATAATCATTTTAAATGAAAATTGGAATAAATTCTAATATTACTGTTTGAAATTGTCGTTCAGCAATAAATGTTACATTTCCATTATCAATATCCCATACTTTAACACATTCATCAAATGATGATGTTACAAGAAGACCAGGTACACTCGAACTTAAACATAAACCTAATTATTAAAAAAAATTAATATTTAATTTTTATTTATAATTTATTTCTTACCAGTAACAGCACTATTATGAGCAGATAAACTAAAAACAGGTATTGTTGTTTTTCGAATATCCATCGCATAAACATATCCATTTTCAGTTGATGCCTATAATTAATGATTATAAGCAAAATACAAAAAAAAAAAACAAGGTTTTTATTTTTACTAAATATTGATTTGTATCAAATGTATTCCAAGTAATTTGTTCAATATCTGAATCAAATGTCCATCGATGTTGACTTGTTTTATTATTTGCATCACGACAATCAACTAAACATACAGTTCGATCTGCTGAACCTGAGAGTAAATTTTGTGCTTCAATCGGATGCCAACATATCGATTGAATCTGATGAATATAAAAAAAAGAAAAAAAAAGAAAAGATCTTGTTTAGAATAAATTCATTTAATAAATCTTAGCACTTACCGACCTGTTTTTCATGTAATTTTTGTAAATGTAAAGCCATTTTCATTTGACTTAAATCCCATAAAGCTATAGTTGCATCAGCTGAACTTGATGCAATTATTTGTCGAACAAGTTTATTCCATGATAAATCAAGTACAGCACCATCATGACCTTCACTTGATTTATTATTATTTGTTTTCTATAAAACAACAATAAAGATAATAATAAAAATTTTGTTTATTTTTGTTATTTCTTCAAACAAACTTTAGAAGTTTTTTTAGATAATTTTGTTTTTTTCTTTTTTGATTTTTTTCCAAATGTATATAATGGTTCCAGTTGATCGACAAGATCAACATCAAATAATTCAATAACACCTTCCATACTTCCTACTGCAATATAATTAACTAAAAAAAGAAATTAAGAAATAGAAATACGAATAGTTTATTTTTTTATATTCAAACCTGCATTAGAATTATTAACATCATAATCTAACCATGTTAGACATAATGGCATATTTAACATTAATATATCATGATGTACATAGAGATAACCTTCTTTATCATTGTAAACTAAAAACGAGTTTTAGTTCAAAATAAAAAATCTTTTTTTTTTTCTGTTTATGAAACTCACCATAAACTTCAAGACTAGAAGTATCATCTTCAATATGTGCAGAGACAATGAGATTATCATCTGGTCGAATAAAATAATCTTCAGCATCTGAATCTTCTCCCTAAATGTATTCTATTTAGATAATTCAAAAAAATAGATACAAAGAAAAGTTACATCATCTTTTATTTCAAGTAAAGGATCATCACGATTAGAGGCATGCATTGCAATAGGACCCACACCGGGTATAAAAATATTATCTTCATCATCTTCTTCTATGAAAAATAATGAATAGGAATGAGAATTTACAAAAAAAACAACAATTTGCTTTTGTTTTTAAACTTACGATCGTCAAGTTGATCACGTTTTTCATCATCCATATCAACATCTTTTGTTGTCTCATCCTCATTATGATCGCTAGAAAAATTTAAGAAAATATTGTCATTTTAATTTGAATAGATCAATTTACCACCTTTTGTCAATCATATTATCGAGTTCTTCTTGTTCGGGCATAAACTAAAAAATTTTCAAATGAAATATAAAATAATTAAATATCAGATTTAAGTACTTTAATTGGAGTAGCTTTAGCAGCTCCACGTTTTATCCAGACGAGTGATGATATAATATCCATCTAGAATACAATCATAGTTACAGATATGTTCTTTCAAATAAAAACACAAAATTGTCAAGTTTTTCATAGATGTTCTCAACAGTTGAGATTTCCAAAAATGTAAAAAATATGTAAAAACATAATTCTTGTCAAAATTGAACATTAAATCCATTTCAGTATTTATAAGCTTAGAACAATCAGTCTCATGTATTGAAAAACAAAATTTTCAGAATTTATCTGATTTGTAAGGCATTATTCATCATCATTAATGCCAAAGCATTGGTTCTGACGAGAGAGCTATCTACACTGATACCCACTATTTCAATTCATATTGGACCCATGAGAGCGTCTTGGTGAGACTAGAAAAAATCTAAAATGATTCATCTCTATGGGCTTTTAGAGCCAAGCTATGATCAATTTACTGAATTTTCGAGTCAACTTAGGTACACGCTGGAAAAATGAAAAAACAAAATTTCGACATAAAATTTTGCCCATAGATAGGTCTAGTGATCTATAGAATATCTTGAAAGTTTTAGTCAAAAAGAATGTTTTTTTCTTTGTCGAGATATCGAATTTTTAAGTAAACTCGATTTTTGTTACATGTCTGTAGCAAACGATTATTTTTTGGAAATTCAATATGTCGACAGAAGAATATTATTTGCAGCTGAAACTTTCAAAATATTCTACTGGTTATTTGATCTGTTTATGGATAAAACCAGGTCGAAATACTATTTTTTGATTTTTCGATAATCTGCCCCCAAACAATCATGTGGATAAATCCTTTTAAACTTCTGCTAGTCTCAAAAAGACATCCTAGTAGATCCAATATGAGCTCAAACGGTAGGTATCAGTTCGAATGGTTCGGTCGTGTCTATAATGACTTTATATGAAATCTTCAAGAATCCTTCTCGTATAGATTATCTCAAAATCATATTCATATAAACTTTCCAAGGATATAAATTAATTATGTCATGAAACTGATTGAAATAATAAATAAGTTTTGAAAACAATAGATTCATTTTTTTCACAACGAGAAACGCTTTTATTTTTATTGCGTATAATAATATTCATAATAATAGAGAGAAGAAAAAAAAAAACGACAAAGAAAATCGAAATAAACATCTACATAAAACATGTAAGTGCCCGCAAAAAAAAAATTAAAATAAAATTGACATACGTAGATATGAGTAAAATAAAAGAGATATTCTGAAAGACATATCGTTTCTCTTGTGTTGTTATTTCTTTGTATTTTTTTTTTGTCTGCAATAAAATGGAAACAAAGGAAACAAAACTTCTTCATTCATACTTCTGACTTTCTTTTCGCGCTTATATTGCACTTGGGAAAGGTCAAAAAGAAAACAAGACGAACAAACAACAAAGATTGTACTCAAAATAATCGTCATATTGTCTACAACAATAAATGAGAAACGAAACAAAACAAAACAAAAAATAAATAAATAGGCATACATTCATAAAAAGACTTTTCTTATTCATTCATCATCAAAATTGTCAACTGCATCATCATAATCACTGGTGTCACTACTATTATTACTGCTTGAAGATAATGGATTTGAATTTTGATGATCTCTAAAACAAATAAAAAAAAAAAATTAGTAAAAAACAAAACTTTTCAAAATAACACATAAAAAAAAGAATTCGATACACTATTTGTAGACTCAACGTACAAGCAAGATGCCAATAGGAAAAAATTGTACAATTATTATTAAATGAAGAAAAATGGGAATTCATTTTTATCTACAATCGGTAAGAATATTTAAATAAAAAAAAATCATTACTGCCCATACACATAAGCATCTACTACTTATCATAAATCCATGTTGTTTTTTTTTTCATATGTTTATTTCTACTATATGCTAACTTTTTATTATTAATCATCAACGTATTTTTATTTTGATTGTTCCAAAACAATTTTGTTATTCTATTTGACTTATTGATCTTGAAGTAGATCGTGTACATGAATAAGTTTTTAAATGATCATATTTGTACAGAAGAATTAAAATCAAGATCAAATTTTACACTATCAAATAATATACGTTAATATTATTTTTCTTTTTATTTAAAATGTTCTATTAGATAGACGAAATCTTCTCACAGGCCATGACCGACTTTGTTGATATACAATCACAGACCGTATATCAATCATGTCTCGTTATACTATATGACCTATATTCTTATTGAATTTCTGAAGGATTAAGTAAAAGAATCGTGAAGAAATATATCCCAAAATAGATAGAATATAACAATCTCTCTCTTTGATTAGCAAGAGCAGCTACATTGAGTTTCACATTTTAATTCTACAGGGATTGCGCTGTGCAACAGTTTTTTTTTTGATTGAAGTATTGAATGATTGTCTTGAATATGCTGATGATTTTGTTGTTAACATATTCAATGTAAAATTTTATAAAATTTGTCGATTGTTTAAAATATGTGATAGTAATTCATCATCATAATTCGTTTACACGGTTGTTTTTTTTTTTTTTTTAGGAATTCAATTGATAATTTGTTTAGCAAATTTCATTAATATTTTATATAATCAAAAAATCCAATAGTTGATATATGTGAAGTTTTATTTGAATATTGAATTGATTTTTATTTATTATATGTAAAAGTATATTTGAGAATTGTTTATTATTGGAATAAATTATTGATTGCATTTATATTATCCAAAACAAATCTTCACTTTGAATTACTTGACAATCTCATACAAGTAAAACATATTTTTAATAGAAATCTTTTGTCGTGCATATTGAGAATTTAATGATCGTTATGTTTTTTTTTTCAAAGTTTTGAAAAATATTTTAATATTAATAAAAATTCAATATCGAACAATTGTGGAAAGAATATTTCCAAAAAAATAGAATCATAAATTTATTATTGGCTATTTCATTCAGAAATTGACTTAAAAATTTAACTAGATAGTGTTGAAATCATTAACAGATTTTTCTGTATATAGGTTAATTGCACGTGTGTCCAGAGGTCACTAGGATTGGGAAGGAAGGCTCGATCGGAAGGCCTTTGTTCAAGTTAACCAGACTTTAGAGGGGAGAATTGAGTACTTTTTTGAAAATCGATGGGAAAAAAAAAAAAGATACTAGAAGTCCGTTGGAGGAAAACGAAAATTTTTTCAGATTGAGGAGGTCACCCGCTGGAGTTGATTTCGGATGTGGCCACCATGGCTTAGTAGCCACGTAGTTCGACATGTATCCACAAATGACCATGTTCAAACCTCGGTATCATTATCCATGAAATGATTCTGGGCAAGTCACTAACAACTGTTTGTCTCGGATTACCTGTCCAATAGTACGCTGACTACGTTATGGCATACAACTATTCTTGTGGCTAGTATGTGTTACTTAGTATGTACGGTAGAGCTCAAGCAATTGAGCGAAAGAACTCTGCATCAGGCTGGCCTTCTTCCCAATGCTACACAGTTGGTCATAGTTGTAGGGAAGATATTGGGCTATTGAATCGACTGCTAGGCAGCACCTCACTCCGCATGGTCGCCGAAAGGCAGGAGTATTTTTCCTTCCGGATCTGAAAACTTTTCGTTAATCAGGTTCGAAAATTTTCGAGTCGACGGATTCTACCTTTGGGATCTCCTGATTAGTTGTACATTCATTTATAACAGTATGTAATTGAAACAAATCCGTAATGAACACTAAAGAGTTGTGTTTACAAAAAAAAAACAAAAATAACTTATTGCTATGTGCACGTAATAAGAGAAAAGTTTTTAAAAAAACATACAACGGTAACTTACGTTTCTATAACATTCTCTATATTTGTATCAGTTTCATTTTGAACAATTTTTTCATCCGATGACTTTTCTATTATTACTTTCGAGAAAGATTCTTGTCGTTGTTTTTGACTATCTTCAAATTCTTTATTAATACTACGTTTAAGTTTAGTTGATTTACGTGATTTAGGTTGTTCACGTTCTTTAACATTTTTCGATATTGATTTTGAATCAAATGAATTAGTTGTATTGTTTATTGTTATAGTACTTGTTTTATGATTAGAATTTTCTTGTGTTGTTGTACTTAATGTATTAAACATATCAGTTAAACAGGTTTGATGTGTTTTTGAATTTGATTTATGTATCAATTCTTGAGTAGAATCATTTTCGGTTTTTTGATTAGTTGTTGTTAAATGAGATGTTTGTTGTCCTAAAGTAGGAAAAGCATTTTCATCATCAAGAATATATGGAGCTGTTTCATTTGTAAGTGATTGTTCAATAAGAGATGTTGATGATTCTTCTTTATTTTTATTTCTACGTTTTAAACGTCGATGTTGTTGTTTTGTTTGAATAAAACCATCATCTTTAGTATCATCTTTTTGAATATTATTTTCAATAATTGAAGGATTATTATTGATTAATGATTGTGAACGTTGTTGTTGTTGTTGTTTTTCTGGAGAATGATTTTTGGAAGCACGATTCGGTGATTTCGTTGTTGTTTTTGTTTCAAGGATCGGCTTTTTTATAGATGATTTTCGTTCATTATTTGATGATAATTTATTATTAAATGAACGACTTCGATCAGATCGTTGATCTTGAGATTGAAGAACAGAATGTGGAGAAGTAGAACGAGGACGTGAAGCAGATACAATTGTATTCCAAGATGATGTCGGTCTAAAAATGTGAGTATTTAGAATGCGTCTTTTTTTGTTAATTATTATTCACAGTGGCTCTCAAAATTATTTGACTAAGTCCATTTTCTATTTTTTCCTCTGTCGTAAATGCTAATAAGAATCCATATAATGAGTTTTTCTTGTGGAGAATTTTATATTCAACAAGAATTTTCGAACATGAAAATGATACGCTAGTTTTCCAAGGATAGGATGTCTGAAAAATCGAAATCTAATGTTTTCATTTTTTGAAATTTTGTCTGAATTACCGAGAATGACAAAGGGAACAATTCTCTACAAAATGAAATGTCTTCTAGCTCTCTACAACACTTTTTGACCTAGATACATCAATCTTACAGAAAGCATAAAATCATTTTTTTTCTACTATTTCATATAGAAACATTATTTTTTGTACCTTCCATAAGATTGATGTATCTCGATCGAAAAAATAAGGTCATAAAGAGCTGGGAGTTATTTCATTTTGTAGAGAATTATTTGCTCTATCATTCTGAATAATTCAAACAGAATTTCAGGAGATAAAAACCTTGAGTTTTGATTTTTCAGAGAATCTATCATTAAAAAACAAACAATCATTTTTATATTCGAAAATTCTTGTGGGACATAATATTTTCTACAAAAATTACTATATTGAATTCTTAGTTGTGGTTACGATAATGGGAAAAAAAACAATTGAAAATAAATCTAGTTGAATAATTTTCGAAGTTATTATATAACAAATTTACTTTGTATTAGTTGGCATAATCATTGAAGATGAAGTTTTATCAGATGGTTGATTATTAATAGGTAAACTTGGAAAATCTTCTGGTCGAAATTCAAATTGTGTACCATCATCATTAATATGACTTGATTGTTGAGAATCATTTTCATAAAAATCATTTTCTTGATTATAATAATCATGAAAATGGTCTTTACGACGTTCATCATATTGTTGTGATGTACGTGATAAATAACCTCGTGATCTCAATGATGATGATGAATGATAATAATTATTATAATCATGTTGATGATATGATGATATTCGTTTACTATTTGTTGAATTTCCTCGTCCAGAATTTTGTATATATGATGAACAATTTCGACGATTATTATAATCATAATATGAATTTCGATTATTATTATGTCCACTACCACCACGATTTCCACCACGAGATAATGGACGATGTATTGAATGATTTGTTCCATGATGTTGACGAAATGAAGTAGATCTTTGTTGTTGCGATGAAATTCGATTGGATTTTGTTATTAATGTCGGTTGTTGAAGTGAAAAATTTATTAATGGTTGTTCACAATAATCAACTGGATAATATGTAGATACTTGTTCATTTGTTGAATAAATTATTTGTGGTTCTGGATAATAACCAGTTAATGTAATAGAATTTGTTGGATTTGTTATTGGTAAAAGAACAATTTGTGATGTATTAGTTGAAGATGTATTTCCATTACATGAAGATTGTTGTTGCTGTTGTTGAATATTTGTACATGAATCAATATGAAATTGTTGTTGTTGTGATGGTTGTATATGAAATTCAATTTCAGGAAATTGCAGATTATCTGTTATTTTTGAATTTGTTATCATCATTGGATATATTGTTTGAACCATTAATGGTTGTTGATCAGAAGGATAAATAGACGCTACTGTATTTTCATCAACATATAATGGAATGCTTGGTGTTGGATTTTGTACTAATGGTACAAATTCTTTTGCTTCAGGTGAAAGACCTGATGATGCTGTAGTCATTGTTTTTTTTATTGAGAAAAACAAAACCAAAAAAAAAAGTTTCTTTTTTCTTGATTTATTGGAAATTATATAATAAACACATATTGATTGAAGTAATGTATTAATTTATTGGAGAATAGACCGCGTATTTGATAAATAAGATTAGCGGCTTATCTAAAACTATTAAATGTTTGATGAGAAGAAAAACTTTTTTGAATTAGATAGATTTTTTTTTTCTTTTGATTGATCTTTAAATGGAGGAGGAAAAATTTTATTATGGTATTATATGGATTAATATAATATGAAAAAAAAAACGAATAAAAATATTTGAAACTATAATTTTTGAAATAGAAAAACAAAAACTAAATATTAAAGAATTATTTTATTTTTTGAAATTAATTAATACAATAATTTAATTATACATTGATTGTAGCGACATGAAAATATGTTTAATAATTAAACTATTATATGAATTTCATAGCTAGAAATCAAAAGAATAAAAAAAATAAATAATATTTATTCATTTTAATCACATTTTTTTTCGCCTATACATAATGTGGAATGGTATGACAATCACACCAATCCATGTAATGCTTGTGTGAATAAATGATGAAGAGTTTAATAAAAATTGATGATTGCTATTTTCATACTTTTTTTTTTTTCATTAAAAAAAGCTGTTACCGCAATCCCTGTGAGATGAAAACGTGTAACACCATGTCACTACTTTTATTCTTTGCATGGAAATCGTTTTATTCTATATATATTTTCAGACATCTTTCTTCATTGTCCTTTGACTTATTTCTTTAGCAATGCAATAAGGAATTAGTACATATATCTTAACGAGATGTTATGTATATACGATCTGTGATTGCATATTGACAACATTTGTCGGGGATCGAAATTTTTACATCTATATTTTAAAATTTTGTTTTAGATCGTATTTTAGCAAAATAACATATGGCTTTAGCAAATGTACTTGGATTTAAATCGAACGATGCATTTAATCGATCAATTCAATGTAAAAAAACAGATGATCAAATTGATGAATTTTGTCCGACATTGAATATTGATAATATTGCTCAATTTATTACATTACCACCATATGCTGATGTAAGATTTTTATTTATCTTGATAATCTATTTAATGTTCGTTTTATTTTATTTTTATTTTCAAGCCAGCTAAATATTTAAAAAAGGTTAATGAAAATGTTGATCGTGTTCGAATTCAATTTCTTAAGGGTACAACAACATTAGCTTTTAAATTTCGTAATGGTGTTATGGTTGCTGTTGACAGTCGTGCAACTGCTGGCGGTTTTATTGGTTTGTTTCATATAAAAAAAAATATATATCAATCTAATTAGAATGAATACTTCTTTTTCTTTGTTTTTTGTGTGTGTGTGTTTTATATAGCATCGGGAGAAGTGAAAAAAGTAATTGAAATCAATCCTTATTTATTGGGAACAATGGCTGGTGGTGCTGCCGATTGTGCTTTTTGGGAACGAGTACTTGCACGTCATTGTCGTATCTATGAATTACGTAATAAAGAAAAAATTTCCGTTGCAGCTGCTTCAAAAATTCTTGTAAATATGGTCTTTGAATATCGTGGTATGGGTTTATCAATGGGTACAATGATCATTGGTTGGGATAAACGAGTATGTTTGAGTAAATTAAGTTAAAAGAAAACTTTTTTTTTCTTATGATTTTAATTAGGGTCCCGGCTTATATATGGTATCTGATGATGG
>CAJNOL010000806.1:34350-51713 GCA_905250125.1 Rotaria sordida
GACCTAAGGGTACGAAAGCTTCTATCTTCGATCATCAATATTACTTATGAGCAAAATAAGAACTCAAACAGAGAGTATTAGTTAGAGTGATGGCTATCGTAAGTAATGCATTATTAATCATGAAGTTGTTGATGGCTTCGTCAAAACCATAAAAATACTATTGGTAATAAATAAATTAGAAGAATTTATCAATATAGATACTATTGTAACTAGTTTCGCAATACGACTCGTGTTGTTTAATCAATCAATATTATGTGAAATGATAATATTCACATTTATATCAGTCGAATGAGAGAAACATAGAATATGAATGATGATTTCTCACAGTTGCAATTAATAAAAGAATGAAGCTACAAAAGACAAGACATGAGATGCAGACGACAATGACATTGAATGAAATCTGGACTACATAAAAAACATATATAATTATTTATGGAGAACTAGGGGGTTATAGTATATAATTATGATTTATTATTATAAAAGAATAAATTTCCTTCAACAGATGTAGGATGACTGTTAAACGTTTTCATACACGTTGTTTATAATTTAGCAATATGTATAACAACGACTAATGTAATTCTAGTAGGGAAAATGTTAGTTCTTTAATTATTTTATATTTTTTACCGATGTTCTACGTCATTTATTTGTCAAAGATATCGAGTATTCATCAGACGTTGCTATTTTTATTTGACTCTTATCGACAAAATTTAATTGTACTCGAATTTCAAACTATTTTAGCAATTAAAACCTCAGACATTTGCAATTTGAGAACATAAGATAGGTAGGTAAATTATTCTATATGTTTACTAATCGTGATATAAATCAAATTTCACCACTAGAGTATTTTATAGTTAATACACAAATTACTTTTTTCTGTTTATTATTGACCAACTACTTTAATAGATCGAAGTTCCTTGAACCGATTCAGTCTCTTATCTATTAGTTTCTTATTGTTCTTGTTTTCTAGTTGATTAAACTTTCTCTTTCTATTCTAGAGGTTCTACTGATTATATATATATTGTAAAGTTTTCGAATCATTGCACTATATCCAAATCTTGAAGTTATGGAAAACGTCGAACACATTAATCGATCTTTTACTATTCATCAAACAAATAACATATCTATATTCAGGTATTATTTTTTCTTTTGTTTTCTTAACTTTCAGAGAACAATTGCATTTGATGATATAAGACAAAAGAGAGCAATAACTTTTTATTGAAAATTATTTTTTCCTTGAGACAAAAAAACAAATACGCAAATCATTTGCATAATAATTGATTTCATGTTTACTATAGAAATGTTGTTTCCATCCAGTTGTTATATGACTAATTTTGAACAATGAGATCATGAGACAACATATACATGAAAGTAAAATTTCGTTCTTATGAAATAATTGTCTGTTAAACAAAACTTATTGGAAAAAATCTGTCAACAAGATAAAATAGATGTAGTCTTCATATAATTTTGTACGTATTAATAAATGTACTTCTTGAACCGATTACGATTGATTAGTTTTATATCAAGAACTATGCTACTTCCTTTTTCCTATTTTATATCGTTTATTTTAAATAATTGAATGTTAACAATACTAGTTCATATTGTATTCTACACATCGAAATAGATTAAATTAATTGGTTTATTGAATTTTTAAGTTGATCGAAAAAAGATAGCGCAAATTATATTACTACTATATAAATGTAGATTATAAATTCATGAATTTTGTTTTGTGTAAAATATGAAAATAAAAGTTATTACATTGGAATTTTTTCATTAAAACGATTGAGTATATCTTAATATTTAATTTAATAAGATCGATATTTGATTTTCTCTGTTGAATTACAATGAGTTTTCAATGAGAAAGCATAGCTATTTATAAGATAAAGTTATTATCATGTGAGTTTCTGTTCATGCCATTAAGAAGATCAAAATTATGATTGAAAAAGATAATAAGTTTTATGTTTGACATTAAATGACATAGATTATTCCTATTATTATTATTATTGTTGAAAAAATGAATGTTAAAATAATTAATATATATATAAAATAAAAAAAATAAAAATATTTCTATTCTTTTTCATTATTTATTGTCCCTATGCGAACATAGTTCCATATGGTTTCTTCATTCATCGAAGACAGAGACAAAAGACAAAAAAAGAATCTGTTTTTTTTTTCTTCTATTATTATTATTATGAGAATTACTACTCATTCTTCACCATTCATATTGAGCTAAACCAATGAGTAGATGCAGCTATTTATATGATAATATAATGTACTACTTATTTTTCATGAAAGATGTATTTCTATGATTCTATATGATTATCATGGTCGAAGAATATACAAAAGAAAAAAGAAGAGAGAGAGAAAAAAAATATATATGAAAATGTCTTAAGATATTTTTTTGCTTGATTACACTAGTATTGACCTGTTCAGATCTTCATGTGAGTACTATTTTTATAAATATTTATATATAGAAAAATAACTATCAATAAAAAAAAAAGAGATAACACCAATTAGATATTCAAAGAAATTTACGAGTAATATTTTATGCTTGGATACAATATAGTAAATATAAGAATATAATTAGGAATATAGGTTAGGTTATCATACAAAACTATTATTCACATAATGAATTTTGTAATATTTAATTTAGATTAGAATAATTAGAGAAGAAAATTAAAACATTGAATGATTATCGTACGGTAGTTGATAATGATAATGATCTTCATGGACAAATACTAAGAGTTTTACATAGCCACTGTCGTAAGAAAGATTTTGCTGACAGAGACAGTAGGTTGATAATACGATTCATTAGAAAGAACAGCCAAAAGCGAGTTACTGACATGTATATCGACAAAGAATATTTCTTTTTTTTTTGTCTATACTCGTATTTAGAGTCAAGTAAGGATATTAATAGCTTCAACAATGACATGTCCAATATGAGATGTGTAAAGCAAAATACATATTCTGTATATTAAATAAAAACAAAAAACAATACTAATAATTATAATCAAACTACTTTCTTAAGTCTATTGGTTTTTATTTTTGCTTATACAAATATTTCATGTATATATTTACATTTGTCTTAAATGTTATGATAGAAAAAAAAAGAACATTTAACGCAAAAAGTAGGATCATAAAGAAAAGAAAAGAAAACATGTCATATATGTTTTACACTTTTCTTCTATCGTTATTAAAATTCTTATTTTCGAATTGATTAATAAATATTTTCATTTAGATCAATGAATTCCACAAATAACGAATCATTATTCCCAATAGTTGCTTGTTCATTACAAGATCGTGTTTATACATCCACTTATTTATTTTTTAAATTACTTAATGCAACATATTTACGTTTACTTATTGGACCAGGTATATTACTTAATTCACTTTGTTTATTTATACTTTCTCGACCAAGATTATCAAATAAATCAACTACTATTATATTTTTACGTGTTCTTGCACTTTTTGATATATTATCAATTTCACTTAAATATATTCGAGCAGAAATAAATTATCAATCAATCGAAAAAGGTCATGAAATATTTTTATTAATTCCAGCAGTTTGTAAAGCATTATATGTATCAATGAATGCATGTATTTCAATTACTATGTGGACAATTGTTTTAATGAGTTTGTAAGCTTTTTCTTTTTGTTGTACAAAGAAAATAAATCAAGTACATAACATAAAATGTTTATTTTATAGAGATAAAGCTATTGCTGTTAGTTATCCACTTAAATCAAGCATATGGCTAACACATAAACGAGCATTTCATATTTGTTGTCTTGCTATTGTTATACTCTTCCTTGCTAATTTATCGTTCATTAACTTATCTGATATACACCTAGCGAGAAATCATCGTAAATATTGTGGATTAAGTGATATTTCTTTTATCGTCGATCTGCTTACTGCTTCAATTTTGCCTATGGGTAAGTATATTTATCTGTTATATCTCTGTTGATTTCATCAGCATATTACGTTTGAAAATACAACGTATAGGATGGTAAAAAAACGCTATATAAATCATCTCTGTAGCTGTTTCTAATTAAATCATCAACATTACAGAACATAATTTCTTTTATTTTTTTTTAGATAGCTTCAATAACATAGTCGGAAAAATAGGAGTATTTTTCCTGATCAGTGAACTCATCCAAAAGATATTATTAGACGCAATCATCGTATATATAGATTGTAGTTTCTTAGCTAGACAAAAATTACTACATCTCTCGCCAGTTAGAATCGAACAAACAATAGAAATAATTTCATATTATAATGTAAATGGAAGTGCAATTTTGAATATAATGATATGAGCATTATTTGATGAAACTAGATAATTGAACTTTATTATTTGCAACTCTGAACAGTATCAATTATAAAAATTTGATGAGAAAAGTCTATGAGATTAGTTTAATGGATCTCCTACTAGAGAGTATTTTCTATTTTTGTAAAGTTCTTTTATTTTCTTATTATCAGAAATAGTATGACAAAAGACATCTGCTTTTCGAAAGAGAATTTTTCATTATTTTTTTGTTGACATTAATATTAGCACAAGTACCATATTCTAAAATATTTTCTATAATTATACAATATTTATTAGACGAATAAGTTAATGATTTTTAAGTGAGAAATTAATTAGTACAATAAACAGAATATTCATCGTACTTATTCAATAGTACTTATTATCATGATTGGAATTGTTTATTAAACTAAAGATTAAATAAATATTATTCCATAAAATTAGTTTCATTGAAAATTTTCTATTTTTTTTTTAATAAAGATCTATTTAAATAAGTCGTTTTTGTTTTTATTTTAATAATCAGCATCATATTTTATAAACTGAAAAGAAGTTATCTTTTATTAGAGAAATCAACTAAACCAAAACGACTATTGTCTCTTAGGGATAGTATGAAAATAACTATAAATCATTGTCATGGAAGATTGACAGATGTCATATAAAAAAGCACTGATATTCCCACATACACTTCATAGATACTTCATCAGCGTATCATACAAACAACCTACAATTATAAGCATAATTCATTAAATTGCTATGATTGATTTCACATTTAATTTTATTAAAACTCTTCAAAATTGTTTACTAAATAAAATTTCATTTATTAATGAAGTACATGTTCATATCATGTTTATTTCATTAATTATTAAAGAAATATGTTTTCTACGTTTTTTTTTTGTGAAAAGATAGATGAACATTATCTTTTTCTTTTTCTTTTTGCTAATCAATAGTCGAATACAATTTTCTAATTTATGCTTTATCTTCTTCTGGAATAGTTATTAGACATTACAATTGATTAGATATGCAAGAAAACATCGAAGTCATATTCTATGACAGATGAATTATTCAACAAATGAAATATTACCAAAAGTTAGACAGATAAGTTGATTAAGTCATTTTGTTGTGCAACACAATTGAGAAGTTATAATCATTCACGACAAGTCTTTATTTCTAAAACATTAATGTAATGATCTCATTCATTTTTAGGTCTTATTACAGCTGCTAATATTGTTATTGCAGTTGTATTACATCGTACTTCATATGATTGGCGAGTATCTGAGGATTTTAGCAAACGTGAATCTAATACAAGTTTTTCCAAAAGAACTTTATCAAGCACTTCATTTCGTCAACGTTGTTCCGGTGCTTCAACAAATACAGGAGCCGATACAATATTAGCAACAAAACGACGTATAAATGCCCAAGTTACACGTATGCTTTTAGCTGTAACATTATCATTAATTATATTTAATATTCCCAATACGATGTTTTTTGTTTTTGTTAAAATTTATGATACAAGACAATTATTATTTGGACGTTTATGTATAGATGTTAGCGATCGTGATATACAATTATATAAATTTGGATTTTATTCAAGCGTTACACAGGATATATTGTCGGATTTACCGCATGTAGTTAATTTTTTCTTATATTGTTTAGCTGGAAAAAAATTTCGAAGTATATTTATAAATGAATTTAATCAATTACTTGTTGATTTGCGTTTAATGAAGAAAAGAAAAGAAAGATGTTCAACATATAGAACATCTGGTTTAAATACTGACGTAGTAGGAAGTATAGGTCATAATATAAATCCAGGACGTTCCTCACCAAAAACGCCTCCATCAAAAATACGACAAAGTGTTGAAGTTTTATTTAATGGTAAAAATGCTCTAACAACGCTTAATCGTCAAAGTACTCATTTATCAAGAAAAAGGACTTATGGATCTAGTGACACTGGAAAATGTATTCGTTCTAACACAATGCACCAATAAAATTGTGAGAATGTTGTTTTTTTGTTCTTTTTATTTGTCGTAATTATATTTTCGTTTTAATTCTCTATTAAAGTTTAATAAATATGTAATATAATCGGAATTTACTATTAATCTTATCAAATCATTTTATCATAAAAAGAAAAAAAAAACGAAATAGATTTTTGATTTCATGTTCGATGATGAAATTAAAGATCAATCGATTGGTTTATCTTTAATGTTTACATTTTAGAAGAATTTATATATTTATATAACATGAAAATATTCTATTTGAAGGTATGATTTCTATTTTCATGTTTTACTACCGTGTTTTTATTCATGATATGCAATCACTTATGTAGGTAAAAGAATAGTATAGATTATATCTTTATGGTTCTTTCTTTAACGGACGTTACAAAGTAGACGTATGCATAAATTTATCTGATTATATATGACAAAATGATTGTAACAACAGTGCCTACAAATGTATTTGAACAATTTTTATCGTCATATAAAGAAAATAGACGTAAGTCATTGGTAGCATGATTTTTTTTAAAATCATCTCTTCGAAATTTTTGATTCAGAAACACTTTTTTACTTTTTTCATAATATTCAAAAATAATCATATTTTCTTTTCAAAGATTTTAATGATAATAACAATGAAATGCATTCGATTCTTGTTTATATTGGTCTAATTACAGTTATTCTATTTTTTCTTTTGGTTATATTTTCCTTGATTTGTAGATGCATGAAAATGCTTGATGATAAAACAGTAACAATAGAAAAAAAGAAAAGTATAGTTGAAAAAAAAAAGAATTTTGGTTTTTAATCGATTCATTTATTCTAATCTTTTTCTTAGAACAACTACGACAGCGGCAATATCGAACTATGTCTTTGACAGATAGACAAAAATTCTTATCACAGGTTTCGTCTTCTTCGTTATCGGCCAATTATCATACGAACAAATCATTCGAAAGACCTTCACTTTTATCTACTGATCGAAAGCTTCAATATCAAAAACAAAATCTATTAGCACTTTTAAACGTGTAAAAAAGATTTTATCTTTTTAATAAGTAATTATTTTGTACGAAAAGCTTCTACAATTTTATAACTATGCAATAAAATAATAAAAAAAGAAACTCTATAAATTTGGCTAAAGAAATCATAAATTTTATTTGCTATTCTTTAGTCTTAGAAAATGAATGTATTTTTTCTAATAGCATAGCCAGAAGAAAAGATTGCAGTGAAAGACTCAGTCTCTGAACGTACCTGTAGAGAGAGTGGTAATTCTTTGATGAATCTTCTAGAGAAGGTTCAAGCCTCTTTTTAAGCAGATTTTGACAGTTTCTAGAGGAGAACTGAGCTTCTTTTAGCATCCACCTGGTTACATCACTAGTTTTTTTATCTAAATAAATACATAGATATTCAAAATATCATACACAATATCCTCTTGATCGAAAAGCAACAATGATAAGATCGTTAGGAAATGGGCTTTTTTCTGTAAGGTCGCAAGGACTGTATATGTCACTTTTAATGATTATTGACGTACATTAAGCGGTCATTATGAACTTATTACCACTTCATAGATGAGAAATTTTTTATAGTCCTGTAAAAAAAAAAATGTTGTCAAAGACGACATGTTATATCAAGTGTTGTCATATTTAGTTTAATGATGCATCAATCAAAAGTTCTTTTCTAAATTGTAAAATTTAATGACTTTCTATCCTTGCTCTGAGCTACTATTTCATATTATCAATATAACTTTTTTCGTCTTACATTCATTCGATATTAATTAAAGTTTTTGAAAAGTGAAAAGAGAATATAATCTTAATCGTTTGAATATTATCTGAACAAAGATTACATTATAATGTTATCAAGAGAAATTTATTTCAACTTTATTTTTTTTCTTCTTCAATGTCACAAAGGTATGTGTTTCAATTTCTATTGAGCTTAGTTATTAGTCAATGCAAGATTTTTGTATGAGATAGTTAGTGAACTAAACTTAAGAATTATATTTGATTTTGAACAGCACAAATTTTCTAAATTGGATTTGGGTTTCAAATACATTTTGATATTAGATTAACAACTATATTTGATTAGATTTATTTGATTTCATTATCCATTTTTTTTATGTCATTTCAACTTTTGAAACATATCGTTATATTATGTTTCTTCTCAATATTAAAAAGTAAGGTAATATATTTTTATGTAGATAATCATCACAGTCATTTATTTAAATCAATCTGCACTCATTTCAATCAACACTAATTATTCTCGTTTTTTTTCACATGCTACTGTCAACATAAAATGAAATTTGGATTGTAAACTTTTAACATAAGCTTAGTTTACATTATAATCAGTTTAAAATGAAAGGCTAATGATTTTAATGATACAACAGTATTAATAGGCTTGATTCTTTATACGTTTTTAGCTGTAGTACGTCAAGATGTGTCACTAGTATTCAGTCACTACTAATATTCTTATTAATAAAGATGAACTTCTTTTTTTTTTTTTTATTAATTTTTTAAAAAATATATATTTCAATAATGAAAAGAAATATTTATTCAATATTACATTAAATTATTATAAAAGAAAGGCTCATAATAATAATTCTGTTGATTGTAGTGACACATAATCAACAATAATAATTATAATTTACATAATCCATTTTATATTTATTATTTAAATAAAAATTATTTTTTATGTAAATTTAAACTAATTCTTTTTTGAAATAATAGAAAATATTTTAAAAATCTATACATGAAAAACAGCGCCATCAATCGTCTTATTTATTTATTTTTTTTAATGATGACAAATATATATATCATAATAATATCTAATTAAAAATATTATTCATCCAATATTTTCATTGGTAAATATAAATGTAAGTTTAATACCGTATATTGACATTTGTCCTTTATTAGAAACAAATTTTGATGAGTCATCGGCATCATATAACATCATATAGAACTAGTAATAATGATAATAATAATTCTCTAGTTTTCTTTCTTTTCTATCTCAGCAAATAAATATCGTCGAATATTGTATATAAATACTTTTTTTTTAATTATGTCTTTAGTTTTATATATATATTTTTTTTAGATATGAATTGTAAAAACTGTTCGATTGACTTTTTTTCAGTTTAATGTTGTAAAAGTAAGTATTATGATATATATATATTTTTTTTCTTTCTTTCCAATCAAACAAACTCATCAATATATTTATATAAAGATTGTTTTCGATTATATAAAGTCATTTGCAGAGCAAATAGAAAATAATATTAGCTTTTTTCTTTTTTTTTTTCTTTGCCTTGTTAATGATAGACAATTTTGATGTGCTTAAAAAACTTTCATATGATATGTGCGTATATGAGAAATATGCTAAATAGGGAATAGGCCATTAGTTGAAATCAATAAACAAACTAAAAATAAACTAAACAACAAATTATATACGCATCAATTATAAAAAGTAACTATGTTCGTTCTTCATGGGTAATATTCGAGCGACAAAAAAAAATGATGAGATGAAAGATGCATGAAGCTAGAAAAAAAACTGTCAACATCATTTACTCTCGCGTATGTATCTGCGTATATGTGTCAGTTGATCAATGTCTGTATGTGTGTGTCTGTGTTTTTCTCTTATCCATCTTCCGATATATAACATTAAAATAACAAGAGAAAATCGATTAATTTTTTTCCTGTTAATATTTTCTTTTTTTGATAAGACAATTAACATAAGAAAAAGAAAATGTCAATAGTCATTCAATTGGTCTTTTGATAAAACCTTAGAAATATAAAAGAATTTCATCAGAAATATAAATAATGAATCCATAATTATATTCAATGTATATATTACTAAAAAAAAAAGAAGAAAGAAAATAGTTAATGTCTAATGCCATAAGCTTAATAACGTTAACAGTAAACAAAAATAAGCACAACGCCAATGACCTTGTTTTAGATTGACGTTCGATATCGAACACCGTTTTCTTCTTCGTCGTCGTTTCATTTTTTGAATGATGTGATTTATGCATTCATACATTTAATTCGCTTATCCGTGACAGTATCTTTAGTTAGTATGAAAAAAAAAAAGAGATAAATATATGTACATATCCGTTAATGTGTGACTAGGCATAATATAGGGAAAAAAAATGTAAATTGATTTTGATCAATTATATTAAGCAGTTCAAATAGATTCGTAACTAGAAATAGTCTGGATATAGATTTTATGCATAGTTTATGATTATTATCGATATGACAAGAACGCAAATCATATGCCGGCACACATGGAAATATAAAAAAAAAAAAGTAATATATAAATCATCATGGGCTCCAGTGATGAATGAAGGTTATAAAAAAGAGACGGTAGTCTATAATCTACTTCGTTCTTTCGATTGGATTAGCACATTTGACCCGTATGATCAGTAATTGATGCATCAAAGGTAATTTAGACATTCCACCTTAAAACATTACTTATGGGAAAGTAAAAAAAAAAAACCAAAAGATGTATAAATCTATTTTCTTTTGTATACTATCATTCTAATCCTTTACAATCAAAAAATATCAAGAAATAATATGATACAAGAATGAGTTCTTTTAATCTCTCTTAAATAAGTTTTCTTATTCACAATAATCTTTTGAATAAATGAAAAAAAAAAAATGTTTCGATCGATTATGTATAGTTCCTCTAATATAATATGTATTTTTCTCAAGGATTAAATTGTAATAGAAAAAGTTCATAGGTAAATTTGATTACTAGAATAAATAAAATCATTTATGGTATCGGTTTTTTTTTCAAAAAAAAGGAAAACAAAAATCACACATTTTCATCTTTGTGAAACCAAAAGAAAAATGAATAATCATTTCGATCAATTTTTATAATTATCATTTTGATATGTTAAATAATAAAATATGCTTCTATGTTAGGAGGTTGTCCTTCTGATAGTTATTCGATCAAAAGAAATTCAATTCAATCTAAGCCATATGATTGAGTTACTTCATTCAGATGTATATACTTCTTTCAGTATTCTTTTCAATTGAATTGTTAGTTACTTGACCTTGCATGTTCTTTATCGTTCAACTAAAAATTTCTCAATTGTAAAAGTAACTATTTTGAATACTTGCTTATTCCATTTTTATTTTCAAGGTCCTCATTCCCTTAAAGCATGTGCAATATCATTATTTGTGAAGTCAAGTAGTTTGCTTATTCATTCGTTTTTTTCTTTTTTCTTCTTTCTTGTCTGTAACCGCCTAGTATTTCCTTTATGCCATGGTGTTTTCATCATATATATCTTGTCGATCTTTCTTTTTTTTTTTTCGTACGTTGTAACATTATAGGCCAATCGCGATATTTGATGATAACAAGGGTTAAGCTACACTCATAGAGCCAGAGAAAGAGAGAGATCAAAAGAATCTTGATGTTTTTTCACTTTGTCGATTGATCATCAGAATGACCTATGTGCTTGAATTATAACATTCAGACAAATAAGGCAAATGCGAGATTCATTCCATTTACTATTAGATCTTCCTCTCTCTCTCTCCCGCTAATACATATTTATTGTTAGTCACAATTGCGACAGCTGATTTTTTCTTATTGTATATAATGAGAGAAGAATCGATGAAGAAGAAGGAGAAAAAGAAAGAGAGAGAGAGAGAGAGAGAGAGAGAACAACCACCACTTGAAAAGTAAATGCGAACGAACGAACAAGCAAGTAAGAAAAGAGAATTTTCTTTTACCACGTACACACATATAGCATCATTACACTTGACGCTGTGTTCATCATTACTATTCGTTTCGACATAATGATTGTTGTGTTTTTCAGTGTTTTATTTTTTTTATGTCGTATCAGAATGAATATGTGCAGGTGATGTCAACAACATGACGATTAGCAATCTTCTCATTGTTTACCATTACACTCACTTTTTTTTTTATCTATCATGTCTTTCTCTCTTTGTCGCATTGAATCTCTCATAGTTAACTATTGTTATTGTAGTTGGTATATTTAGATTTTTCTTTTTTTTTTTTTGTTTTATTATAGAATGCGACAAAAACTGACGGCTCATCTAGTCAAGCAATATCGAATATTATTGGAGAACACTCCATCCATTTTTACCTGTCATTTATAGTTTGCATCATATTCACTGAAAAAAAAAACAAACTATGATTCAGAACAAATAGCATTCTGTCGTTAATATTCATAACCTGTTTATGTCGTAATTGTTGCTTATTTTTGTTGTTCTCTTGTTGACATCGAATAATCATTCTTATATTTTTTTTGTCCTAACTATCAGTCAACGATGAGAAAATTCTTCAGTCAGAAGTCGAAACATAAGACACATCAACATCCAACCTTGTCAACAACAGCATCAACATTGACAGGATCATCGTCACTTGTTGTGTCACCGTTACCATTTAATAAAGATGATGAAACACAAATAATATCTACAACAACAACAACAAAAAAAAATAAAGCACAAACAACATCTAGTCATTCTCAAACTTTTACAACAACTCAAACAGAAATAAATCCAGCAGATTTATTAATTAATTCAACATTAAATGATTCAGTATCATCAGAAATAACAAATAATAATCAATTAAAACAAGATGAAAATGAAGAAAAATCAAAAAAATTATTTGTTGTTGTTTCAGGTAAAAATTTCTTAATAAAAGAAAAAGAAAATAAAACAATAAATGGTGTTAGGTACAAATATTTTATATAAAAACATCAAAATAGAACACATCTATTGATCAAATATATTTCATCAAATTACTTTCATAATAAATATAAACAAAAACAAGAAACAGCTAATAGTGACTTCAAATTTTTGCTTACAAATCCAACGCACTTATTAAAAATTTCTACTAAGATATCTTACATTTACTATCTACATATACGGAGAAAAGAAACATTAGTATACAATGAGTGTAGAAAGAACAGTGTACTTTTTATAAAGGAGAGAATAGACGAAATTTCATTCAGATGATATGTTCCTACGTGATTCTATCTGCATATATGAATCTACGAACGAACATTTGCCATTTATTTATGTTCTTTTGTTTTTTTATAGACGTAGATTCAACTTTTACTTCATCATTGTTACCATCAATATCAAATGAAAATTCCGATTCTCATTTATTAAGTGTAAATGAATGTGAATCTAATGAACCGGTGACAACACTTCACCAACCGCAACCACAACAACAACAACTGCAAAATACATTAGCACGTAAACGTTCATCAACTGGTTCTGGTCAACATATAGTTCGTTATCGTGAACAAAATTCAAAAAAATTTGCTGAAGAACGTCTTCGTCGTCGTAGTTGGATGGTATCACAAGCACAATTATTATCAACATCATCAAATTGTCCAAATAATATGTCAATATCAATAAATAATTCACAAACACCAGATATTTATTCAAACAATCAACAACCAACGAATTTAATACGTTTACGCCGTCTTCGTTTAGGACAATCAGAACCAAATTTAAATTCATTACAAATGAATTATTTCTATCAAACATCACCATCACTTAAATCATCACCACGTACATCATCAGCAACAGCAAATGATAATAATAATTCTCATAATAATAATAATAATAATAATAATAATAACAATAATAATAATAATTTAACAAATCTTCCATCAACACCATTACAACCGCAACAACAACATTTTTATCCATTTCCATTACGTCGACCAAGTTCACGTCGTTCAAATTTATCCGGTTTAAATTTAATTAATTTAAAATATGCTTTAAGAAAACAATTATCACCACAACAACAACAACAACAAACATTATGTACAACATCATCAGAAATACAAGATACAAATAAAACACCAAATACATTTAATCCATCATCAACAAGTGCATTTAAACCAATAAATAATATTGATGATAATTCAAATCGTCGATGGTCATTAACATCAGCACCATCATCAAGTGGTTATGGTACAACGACACCTATAACATGTCATTCACATGAAAGTTCTCAATATTCATCATTTGAACGTCTTCAACATCATCAACAACAACAACAACAACAACAACAAACACAATCACAACATATATGTACATGTAAACAACAAACAAATTTACCAAATTCAAATGAAGGAAGTTTAACAAATGTTAGTCCACATGATGATTTTATATATGGAAGTTTACAACGTTTAGAATCACGTTCATTATCAATGTCAATGCTTGATGCAAATATATCATCATCACCGTGTAAAATGATGATTATGCCTGATCAAGATATGAATACAATGGCATATATTTATAAAGAACGTTATCCAAAAGCTAAAGTACAAATGGAAGAACGTTTACAAAATTTTATTGATACATATAAACTAGTTGATAAATATGATTATTGTTCTGATGGTTCAGCAAGATTTATACATAATCAAATAGTTGAATTAGCTAAAGATTGTTTAGAAAAATCTCATGATGATTTAATAACAACATTATATTTTGATGAAATGACAAATAATCTTGAAAGATTATTATTAAATGCTAAAGAAAAATGTCCACAAGCTATTGAAAATTTACAAACAGTTGTTCGAAGTCTTTTATTAACAATTGCTAGATCCGCACGATTACTTGAATGTTTAGAATTTGATCCCGAAGATTTTTTACGTACATTAGATGAAGTTGAATGTCAAGCAAAAATTAATGGAAATATTAAACAAGATATTCCAAAATATATTTGTTCAAAACTTAATCTTGATCGTAATCCACTTGATGTTATTGATGCATTACAGGTAACGAAATATAATCTATATTGAACGTTGTATGAAAGAATATTTTTTCACTTATTCGATCCATAGTTAAGATTAGGCATGTATCAAATCCAAGCCTAGACCGAGCAGTTCAGGCTCAGTCCAGACTCAGATTCGGTCAGCCTAAGACTCAGACTCGGTCCGATTCGATCGGGCTTGGACTCCCTCAGGTTCTGGCTCGACTCGACTTTGACATGGTCAGACTCAGTCGAAGCCTAAACAAGTCTAACTGAACTCGAACGAAGCTTACGGAGCCTAACTGAACCCGACTGACCTTTACCGAGCTTCAATGAGCTTTACTGAATTAGAGCCCGACCGAATCCGCATTATTCGAGCTCAGTACATGCCTAGTCAAGATACAAGACATTTTTGTTATTAAATATGTTTCTTATTATTAAAAAAATTAATCAAACTAAGTTAGTGATCTGGAGATTACATTAGTGAATGTACTTGCTAGTATTAAATGAATATTAGATGAAGGACTGTAGGCCATATATATTATTTTCTTTGTACTCTATGCGATTCGAAGAATGATAGTGATTTTTTTGTCACTATGGAAAAGGAATAATAAATTGACATTATCGGAAGCGACTTATTCATATATCGAAGATGAAATAAACTTTCCTGTTAATCTCAAGAGAATTTATTAATCACAAGATAAAAATCATGATTAATCATTTTTTATAATTTTCAATATGAAACTTATTTTCATTAAAAAAAAGAAAAAGAAAAAGAAATATTTTTCTATCATATTATTATTATTTAGGTAAATGAAATTAATGATAATGAACATCAATATACAATTGATAATAAAACAAATATTGGATTATCTGAAAGTGAAAATGAATCTTTAACTGATTCAAATTATTTAACTATAACACCTAATACAACATTTCCATTAATTGAACAATCATTATCAACAAAAACTCCATGTGAAGATGATTTTGAAATAATTAAATTAATATCTAATGGTGCATATGGTGCTGTACATCTAGTAAAACATCGTCAAACTCATGAACGATATGCTGTGAAAAAAATTTCTAAAACACATCTTATTTTACGTAATCAAGTTGAACAAGCTTTTGTTGAACGTGATATAATGACATTTACAGATAATCCATTTGTTGTTGCACTTATATGTACATTTGAAACTAAAAAACATTTATGTCTTGTTATGGAATATGTTGAAGGTGGTGATGTTGCAACATTATTAAAAAATATTGGTGGACCATTAAATATTGATATCGCACGTATGTATTTTGCTGAAACAACATTAGCTGTTGAATATCTTCATTCTTATGGTATTATACATCGTGATCTTAAACCAGATAATCTTTTAATAACAGCTGTTGGTCATATTAAATTAACTGATTTTGGTTTATCAAAAATAGGTTTAATGTCATTAACAACAAATTTTTATGAAAAACATATTGATAAAGAAACAAAAGCATTTAATGATAAACAAATATGTGGTACACCATCATATATAGCACCTGAAGTTATTTTACGACAAGGTTATGGTAAACCAGTTGATTGGTGGAGTATGGGAATAATATTATATGAATTTTTAGTTGGTATACCACCATTTACAGGTAATACACCTGATGAATTATTTGTTAATGTTATTAATGGACAAATTGAATGGCCTGATTTAATTGATGAATCAACAATTGATTTATCATCATCAACATGTTATGATTCATCGGAACAATTTTTTTGTCCTGAAGCTAAAAATTTAATTGAACAATTACTTGAACATGATCCATCAAAACGTTTAGGTACATTAGGTGGTGCATATGAAATTCGTACACATCCATTTTGTTCTTGTATTAATTGGAATACATTATTACGTGAAAAAGCAGATTTTGTACCAGTATTAGAATCACCTGATGATACATCATATTTTGATACAAGACAAGATCGTTATCAACATTCCGATGATGATATTTTAACATCATCATCAACAACAACAACAACAAATAAACAAACACAAATAACATTACCTAATAATGATTCAGATATATTATTTGCATCATTTTCATCAGTTTCATTAAAATATGTTTCTGAATTATCAGGAACTCATAAACAACGTCATTCAAATAAAACACAACAACAAGATTCAACAACAACAAATACAACAACATCAGAAATTTCATCAACTGATGTATCAAGAACGAATTCTTGTTCAGAATGTTTTCCTGCAGATAGTGTTATACGAATTAATTCACCAAATGGTTTTCAACCACTTACTATAACTGATTCAATACCTACTGAGACAAGTCAAAAAGGTAAATAATGTTTAAAAAGAAAATCTTCAAAGTTTAA
>CAJNOL010000806.1:51813-98536 GCA_905250125.1 Rotaria sordida
GATTTTGCTCATATATTATTCATTAAATGAAACTTTCAGTTATTTCAAACATATAGAAAGTATTAAATCAAATCGATTTTATTTATTTCTAAAAAAACATCAATAATAATAATAATAATAATAACCATTAATCAATGCAATAAACTTGACAAGCATTGCGACTTTTGAATTTATTATATATATTTATAAGTAAATACATTGGTATTGCTCCTAAAAGACTACCCATCTGACTTGCTGCTCCAAGCCAAAATAATCCACTATGATTTTGATATTCTTGACGAACACGATTTCCAATAACTAATCTTATATAATAAAAAACTAAATAAGTTAGAAAATAACAACTAATTACTAATATAGCTCCTCCTGTCGTATCATGAAATGGTGGACATGGACTTAAAAACGCAACAATAATTACATATAATGATACACATGTAGCAAATGTAAATAAAATAAATATTGAAATATATTTTAATATACTTCGTATAAAAAGACCTATTAACACTGAAAGTGGATTTGAAATAGGTAAAATAATACTTGAAATATAATAAGCACGTTGTGAATAAGGTAATACTGCATATGTACCAATTGATGGTAAAATACCAAATAGTATTATACTTGATAAAAATGCAATAATAAGTAGACTATAATAACCGTTTTTTGTCATTGAAGAAGGTTCTGTTAAAGTAATAGATTTTGGTTCTAATTGTATTGAAAGTTCATAAGAACTTGATATTCTTGGTCGTTGATAAACAAATGGTACTCGATGAGATTTTGTTATAGTTGAATATTCAAGTATAAGAAAAGCACACAATGAAAGAAATATAATTCCAACAAATATCCAAAAATAAATTTGAACTGAAAAACGTGGTGAAGAATATTCTGGATATGTTGAATTTTCTCGACATATTGGTTCACCTCCAACACCTTGTATAGATGCTAAAAGTGATGGAAGTAAAGATGTAAGACTTTCACCAAAATAAAGTGCATTAAGTAATTTTGAATTATATCGTTTCATATAATCAGCATATGTAACTGTTGATGTTGTATCTAAAGTACCAAGTAAAAAAACTAATACAATAAATATAACTGAACGTTGTTGACCAGCAAAATAATGTGTTTTATTCCAATATTGAGCCATTAAAATACAAGATATTATTCCAACAATAATTTCAATATAAATAAATATTCGTTCATTAAGACGTTCTTTAAAAAAAACTTTTAATAATATTATTATTAATGGTCCAATATTGCTAATTGCAATAGCAAGTGTTAAATAAGATGGTAATGCCCAACCTTCAGGTGCTTGATTAACAATTAATGGAAGTTCAACCCAAACACCATTAACATCAAGCCAAGTTGATAAAGCAAATATAGTAAGAAGAAAAGCAGTTAAATAAAAACTCTTGTCAGGTTCCATCTAGATTTTAAAACTAATTAAAAGTATACAAAAATAAATAAATATATATATATATATATATATATATATACACGAAAGAACGAATAATTATTTTGCTCTACTTCTACACATGAAAATGAATATCGAGCATTTTCAAGTATTTTTATGAGCAACTTTTTTTTATGTCAAAAAAATAAAAGAACACTATAGACGCCATAAAATATTTTTTTATATATTAAACTAAATACTGATAAATCTCTATGATATAGGTCAAGCTCAAAAATACTTTGTTTGACTTATATTTTTCTTTTCTTGTGATGTCATTTTACTGATAAAAAACGTCATGGAAAACAGAACAACTTGAAGGGAACCGAAAAAAAAAATGAAAACAAGAAATTATTACGAATAAAATATGTTTGTTTTTTTATTCTGTTTCTTTTATATGTCATTTGATGACTACTACATAAATATCTATCACGAAAATAAAAATAAAATTAAAATCTGATTACATCAACATGTCAATCATTTTCAGTTATATTAATGAATATATTATTTTTCAACTATAATTTGCTTGACTACATCGATCTATTGCTTATTAAAATATTCTTCTGACAATAAATAATTTATTTGATATGAAAAAAAACAAACGTTCGTGTATGTATAATTTAGGATGTTATATATGTGAATTTAATTAAATCTAATTTTCGTTTTATTTTAAGTATTTGCGTATTTAGCGAATTATCTCCTTATAAGATGATAATATAACGAAAAAAAATTTATCTTTTTCTTCATCTTTGTATAAACTTTTGTAATGTATCAAACATGATTTATTGTTCTTCAGTTACCTGTTATAGTTGTCAAGTAATTATTTATCAAAAAGAATATTCTAATTTAAAAAAAGTATTTTTGTGGATAAAATACAATTCGAGAAAAAAAAGGTCTAAAGACATTTCACTGTCATATTCTCATATTCATAAGATTAAAAAGAACAGCAAATACTTTTCTTTATTTAGTGACTAACCCTTAATGTTACAGGCTTCTGATAAAGATCGGGTATAGGTAGAATAACAAATGCATAGCATATTTAATAACTAAAAACGAAAATTTTCGTTTTGTTTTTTAATAATGAAATAAATGCTGAATGATAAGGACATACCATAGATAAGTAATAATGGAAGAATATCATTGCATTGTGATAGTTTAGTATTAAATATAATTTTAGAAAGAATTCTTTGAAATGAATTCTTAAAAATTACATATTTAATTTAATGATAAAAGTGTTATAGATAAAATGAAGACTATGTAAAAGATCTCTATAACAGAAAAAAGACGAAAATCAATATGAAAAATTTATAGAATTGTTACGTATTGAGAGAATTCATTTTAAAAATTAAAAATAGTATAATTAATTTAACATGAACTCAATCATCATAAGTAATAAGTCAAGTAATTATGTGACAATAAAAAAAATTTAGTAGAAAGCAACCATTGAAAGTTCTACGATACACAATCAAATGGTGGTCGAATTTCAAAATAAAACAAAATAAAAATTATATTTTGTTTAAAAGCTAAATTGATATATAGATACAAATCTGAATTTCAAATTCATTCTATAGTATTATTTTTTTCTTAAACGTGGATAAGTATTTTGTGGATAAATATTGATCAATAATAGTAAACTACCTTTGTCATGTACATATTTTGAACAATCATTAATCGAATCCCGTATTGTCATTTATTTGAAGATACCGCCGGTTTACGGCGATTTTGCTAAAACTATCCATAAGTTTGCAGTTAACCGATCGCTCTGTAGCTTAGTCTGATTCTATAGTTAAATGTGCTAATAACATGATTTTTGCTAAAGATTATATCAATTTTTTTCTTAATACAAACAGTTATGAAAATCACAAATATATACAGCGAAAACAGAGAAATGAGCTTTGTGATAGGTGCCGCTATAAAATATTTCTCATTAGCCAAAAGACTTCTGTAATATCAACTGTCTATTCTGATGGTACAATAAACAAGTAGAATATAATATGATGGCCTTATTTAAAAGACTGACATATTGTAAGGTACTACTGTAACTTAGTAGCACCCTCACCTTGACATTTCTTGGTACACTAAATATGCCAATCATTAATAAAATACTATCAAAAACTGACGTCAGTATATATGAATCTCTAGTAGTCAATAACTACTGATAAAATACAGATCAAATAAAAACAAAATGGTGTTTAACTGTAATAAATTCTTCAACTATACTATTGATTTATCAATAGTTTTTGTATGGTTTGTATCACATAAGAATTTTACATTAAACAAGAGATGTTTTCATTAGATCATACATAAATAGAGCACATATCAGTTTAAAAAGAAAGTGTTATATTTGATTTTATAATAAAAAAAAAGAAACACAATAATTTTTATGACATGATTTATCATTAGTAAAAACGATAAAAGTAAAAAAAATGCAATAATGAAATAAAGTAAATATCAATTAGTTCAAAAAGAAAGAATATTGTTTCTTTGGTACATGATAAAGACACTACAATATCTAAGTTTTAATAAGTCAATTAGTTTAGCATAATTGAATCTTTTCAATCTAATGATAGATGTGACAACAAATAAATAGTAACCTCTCAAAATTAAATATGAAGATGAACAAACTTTGACATGGTTAAGACGTTACCCCTCCTCAAATATGAAAGAGACAAAAATATAATTAATAACTATAGATTCTACTTAGACATGAATGGGACTAGTCGGTTTTCTTCGCACTACTGGGCCCATTCTGTTCATATCTAGTTAGAATACATGATCCTAATTCCAGGACCATCTCGCATGTGTCTAAGTCTACTATATAGGAAAAGCCATCTTTTCTGTTAATAATCGTTCATTATAAAATCATGTCTCAAAAGAATATTTTAGGAAAAAAAAGGATATTATCTCAATAGTATCTATACATTTTAAAAATGAAATAGTCAAACTACTGAAAAATAATAATTATTTCTTTCAAATATTCGTTAATAAAATGATAAATATTAATGAGTTGAAGAGTTATGTATCAATTATATTCATTGTTGATTCTAATCGTAAAAAAAAGACTTGCAAATAATGTCTTTTATGAAAACATATAAATTAATTGTAGAAAAGTATAATGCTTGCTTTTCATGGTTGAATAAATATAAAAATAAAACGAAAATTTATAATTTGAAAATTTCATGTTAGAAAAAAAAGTCATTCCGTTCTCATGCTTTATCAATTCATATTAGCAGAAGACACATGAAAAAACAGTGTCTTTCATTGAAAGATCTCACAAAAAAATAAAATCTCCTCGAAACAAAATAAAACGTAAATCTCAAATAGATGGACATTAAAAAACTACAATTGCATATATGTGTCACAAATATCCATCTAGTTAGATGTCACCAAGGACGTTTAGTTTAGATGATGCAGGTTGAAATAATTTACAAAAAAAAAGAGAGTTCTAAATGTTTTCAGTTTTTCTCGAAGCACATGAATTTATTAAGTTAACTATTCTAATCTTAAATGCAGAAAGATTAAGTTCTTTGATTGCTTCATGAGAAATTATTATCATAATCTTATATAATTTTTTCACTGCATTCGATTGTCTAATGTAATGTTATCGAATGAACAAGAAATGTGAGCACAAAGTATTATTCAGATTTGAATGCATAGTTAAGTGAAATTTCTTTAAGAATAAATATTTATTAGAACATATGAAAATTGAATTTTTATTTTAGTGAATTACAAAAAGAGAAAATCAACGTCATAATCATACCTGACAACTAATTGATATTTTTGAAAAATGTTTGATTACATTTATCGAAAGATCGTTAGACTTAATCTATTTCACACTTTCAGTTCGATTTCTCATACCACTCGATGGAAAGAAAAAAACAATAACTGAAGTGATTTCATAAATATGCAAAGCAGATGTCGGCGTGGAAAGGAATAGAACAGAAAAAATTGTCCTATGGATAGAATATGTTTCAAATTTTTTTATCCCACGTGATATGAGATAACCTTCGAAGAGTTTCTATCCCATGGAACAGGATAATTCTGATAATCTCACGTCCCATGGGACTTTATATTCGTCAAATGGTTTTGCAACAAAGTGGAATTCATTAATACATTTATCTGTTCGATTAATTATACAAAATATCATACTACTTGGGGTATTCTAAAAGCAATGGTGAAGATACTTTATTTCCGTATAGAAATTTTGAGAAAACTTTCTTTTTATATGTAGTGATAATAAATCGATACTAAGATATGCGATGATGAAAATATTCGACGAGTTGTTCGAAAGTTTTCTTGGTTTTGAAAATATTTATATTGAAAAATTGAAGACAATGATAGTGAGAATAGATTGTTAAGAAGTCTGAACAAGATATTTTCAAAACTTAAACTTGAGATAGAGAAATTTAAAAACTCTAATACTTGGTTTTTGCTTGACTACTCTATTGATGTCGATGTAGTCTATCTGTTTGTATCTCTAAATGAAGATAATAGGCAGGTTTCATATTTTGGTCGGCTTATGGTGTTACTCCAGAACGTCTGCAGAATGTCTACTAGTTAGTTAAGATGAACTAAAAAAAAACCAGTTGCCGACTATTCAGAAATCAACAAAAAAAAAGTGATGAATGATAGACAATCCATTTATTTTGATAAAGGTTCTAAAGCAATAGGATGTCAATATGGTACCATCAATGGAAGCTTTGATCGGAGCTGAGAATAGTAACATATATGAAGTATCATTGCATGGAATGTATCATCGTTTCTAAGCAAAGAATTCTAAATACTAGAAGATATCATCAAATAAAACTTAGATATAGATAGAGCTTTCTCTATTAAAATATGTGAAACTGCCCCAAAATTTCACTCTTGAATGAGGGATGATTACTTTTTCATCAAGGAGATCTTCATATATTATTGTAGCGTTTAAAGCTTTGGATGTTATCTTCGACAATAATGTCATTGATAGAAGACTACATATACTGTGATTTCAATGCATAAAAGAGAATATTATGGGACTTTTGTACGAGTCATAGTTTGTTGATACTGGATACCATTTTGCATCATAAAATTCTTAACAAGAATATTCGATATAGAACAATAGAGACTCAATCCTACAACAACTACTGATCGATGTCTTGAGCCTTTTTGAGGAATGTCAAAAATCGATAGTCGATGTTTGGACTTGCCAGATAGGAATTAAATAAAAAAGCAGATTATTTCAAATAATTATTGTATCTTTTTAAAGATATTGATTGATAGATAGATCGGTGACAACCGGAACCAATGTTCGTAAGAGAAGAATAAGATTCTTGAGCTTCAAACAACTCTTTGAAATAAAAAAGAAAACAATGCGGATTTCAGTAAAAAGTAAATATTCTTCGGGCAAAGCGTATCATAATCAATCCTATAAATGATTATTTTTTTTAATGAAATGCCGGTTTTTTCCGACAATCCAGATTCGAAGCTTTGCACCGCACTTCGCAATCGAGTGAAATTCGAATGCCATCTAGTTTTATTGTGCGATTCTTTTTCAAAATGATTCTTGTTTTGTTGCAAAACTATAATAAACATTGAATTATTTTTCAGATTCATTTTTCTCATTTTTATTCTTATTATATCATAAATTTATTTCAAATAATGAAGCAATTATTTCGCATTCTTTATAAACTTCATCTTATGAAATATTTGCGTGGATTCATATATCTCTTTTAACTCTTACTTTTTTTCTTACAAATAGATCTCGGAAAGATTAAAATATTTGACTAAGTCTATCATACGTCGTTTACTATATAAAAACATAAGATTTAATCAGATTCTTCAATTAGAGAAGGAATAGTGAGACCTCCTCGTCCTAAAAAAGTTGGATGTTCTGTCAAATTTTCAACCTATTCTACCCTGAAAAACTCTGAATTGACCCAAATTGTTGCCCGTATATATTGATCTAACAATTCTTAGCATATTCGGAAAATTTTGGACAAAAAGAAGTTGTTTATCTGACTCGACTATTATACTACTTAGAAAATTTAATTTTTCTTTGTATGACACAATTATTCACCTATAAATCGGATATGTTTTACAAGAAACATTTCATCTCATTGAAATTTTCAAAAATAATTCTAGTAATCATTAAATTCAGATTTCTAGACTCAAATTATCTTACGATAGTTGTCGCTATAAATCGATCAAATTGTAGAAACTCATCATATCAAAGGTTTTTAGTAGGACCAATGTTAAGAAGTGGATAAATAAAAAAAAAACAATGTTAGTAGTTATTTGCAGTTCTTTAGTTTTCATTTGTGTCCTTTTTACTCTTATTGTTGGTTATCTTTGCTCTTTGAAACGCATATTACTTGTTGAATATTATGACTTCAAATAAACAACTTCTACGTCATGTTGTCTTGTTTAAATTCAATGAAGCAACATCATCAGCGGATATAACACGACTAGAAAATGAATTTCGTACATTAGCAACAGTCAAGGTTCCTCAAGTCAAGGAATACGAATGGGGTACAAATGTCAGCAAGGAAAATTTGGATCATGGATATACTCATTGTTTTGTACTGACATTTGCTAACGAAAAAGATCGGGATATATATATTGATCATGAAGATCATGTGGCTTATGTCAAGATTTTCAAACCACATTTGGCTGACGTAACTGTGGTTGACTTTTGGGCGAATAGTTAAACTGACTATATGCTTTTATAAACATTTTAATAAGAAAATAAAATAATATTTGATTTATCACCGTACAAGATTTCTTGATATATAAACTAATTTTGTAAAATCATAGTTCGTCAGTTGGATATACCATAAAACAATTAGAGGTGTAGGTGTGGGTGTTCTCTTCATTCTCAATCACCGTTAAAAATAACCCAATCATAGTGAACCCATTGAGTTCGATGATAATGATAAATATTCAAAGTATCTTTTTGTTATTTATATATTACAGAGTGGCCTAAAAGACACGGAACAATTTTTGATTGCAAATAACTGTTGATAGCAACAAGAAACATAGTTGTGGTTTTCACCATTATCCAAAGGAGACTTGAAAACATCGAACCATGTAAGAAACATAATATTCATCATTTTTTGGGAGACTTTTGAAAAACCAAGATTAAACAAAAAGGTATACTCAGAATTTATAGTGCTATAGGAACTTCGAAAACCTCATTGCTCTTGAAAATCTTGATTTTTTAAAATTCTTCTAAAAATGCTCTTAAATATCATGTTTCTTATATAGCTCAATACCCCCAAATTTTCTCTTTTCAACAGTGAAAACCCTAGTTCTCTTTCTTGTTCCTATTGAAAGTTATTCGCAATCAAAAACTGTCCGATAACTTTTGGGCCACCCTATATAATTCGAAAACTAATTTTGATCTTGATATTGAAATAATAAAAAAAAAAAAGAAGAAGAAAAATGTTTTTCTTGCCAATTAAAGAAATTAATTTTAAAAAATACACTTTCCTAATATAGATTTTTTATAATTTTTCTTTTTTCAACCAATATAAAAACAAAAGAACTTATAATAATCAAATTAGTTTTGGACACATATAAAATCATTCGATACATTGTTAAAACTGATAATACAATGTATTCCGTTGATTATAATTTTTTCATGATCTAACAGCTGACTGTGATTCAATTGATAGATTTGTGTTGAACGATAGTTTAGAATTGTTATTAATACTTTTCCTACAATATCAAAATATTTTCAAAAGTATTATAGATTAGTACTGTAATGAAAATTTTTCAAATGCGTCAGAGGACTCTAGTAGACAGCATGAACACTGAAGTAATATGTTTCATGTATTGTAATTTTTCATTGGTTTTTATATTGTACGAGTAATAGATGAAAGAAGGAGTAGACAAAGTAAAATAGATACTGATATTTTACTAGATGGATTTATTGTAATCTTGTACTTTCTAGAAAAAGTAAACTTAATTTAATGATTAGTCATTGGCGTTCTCGGAAGTACGATTAATAGTTATTCTATAGGATGCACACACTCTATTCATTAATACTTCGATCTCAACATGCAAAGCATTGCATGTTGGTGAGGATGCGTGTATATCCTGTGGAAGCATATAATTAATCAATAAAGATTTTTAAAAAATTGTTCCATTTTTAGTTTCTCTTTAATTCGTTCAATTGTTAATATGGCCCAACAAGAACAGCAACGTTTTGTTAATCGATTAGCAAACGAAAAATCTTCTTATCTTCAACAACATGCCCATAATCCAGTTAACTGGTAAGAAAAAACAAAGAATAAAAAAAAAAGAAAATCTCTATTTTGATATTCATTTCAGGTATGCATGGAGTCAAGAAGCATTTGAAAAAGCTCGTCAAGAAAATAAGCCGATCTTTCTTTCGAGTAAATCAAAACTATTTGATTTTTCTTTGATAAAACAAAACAAGCTTCTTTTCAAGTTGGTTATAGTACTTGTCATTGGTGTCATGTAATGGAACATGAATCTTTTGAAAATAATGAAATTGCGAAAATACTTAATGATTATTTTGTATCAATTAAAGTTGATCGAGAAGAACGTCCTGATGTTGATCGAGTCTATATGACATATCTTCAAGTAACTATTTTGTTCTATTATTTGACTTTGTTTCTGTCGTATTTTTTGTTTTTTTTTAGGCAACACAAGGTGGTGGCGGTTGGCCATTATCAGTTTGGCTCACTCCACAATTACAACCATTTTATGTTGGTACATATTTTCCACCAACTAGTCAACATCGATATGGTCGTCCTGGTTTTAAAGAAATTTTACTGAATTTACAATTAGCATGGTCAACAAAATCAAATGAAATTATTGATGGAAGTAAAGATGCAATACAACAATTGACAAATGCTATAGAAAAACAAGCAGCTAGTACAGAAAATGATCCTAATTTACCGACAAATACAAGTATACAAGCATGTTTTGCTTATTTTGCTAATGATTTTGATGATAATAATGGTGGTTTTGGTACACATCCAAAATTTCCTCAACCGGGTTTGTTTAATAGGAATCTTTTTTGTTGTTGAAAATTTTTCTTGTTTTTTTTTTAATCAACATTTTTTATAGTAAATTTTAACTTTTTATTAACATATGCTGCGTTAAGTAATCAAGCAAAAGGAAAACCAGATGCTGCTCGATTATCTATTGATATGACTCAAATGACATTAAAGAAAATGTCTTTAGGTTATTAATTATATTTATTTACTAAATATAAATCTGTTAAATTTCTCTATCTAGGTGGTATTAATGATCAATTAGGTAAAGGTTTTCATAGATATTCAACAGATGATAGATGGCATGTACCTCATTTTGAAAAAATGCTTTATGATCAAGGACAACTAGCTGTATCATTAGCTGATACATATGCTGTAAGAAAAAAAAAATTTTTTCTATGAATAAATGACATAATCATTTTTTGTTTTCTTATTAAAGATTACCAAAGATGAACTTATTGGTCAAACATTACGAGATCTAATTTCATATGTTGAACGTGATTTACGTCATAGTAAACATGGAGGTTTTTATTGTGCTGAAGATGCTGATTCATTACCGACGAAAAATGATACGAAAAAAAAAGAAGGTTAGAAATATTTAATAATAAACGAACATTAAATAAAGATATATTTTTGTGAAACACGATCTAAAAGAAGTATATAGGGTAGAAATTTGCGTCCCCTCACCCATCCTACAGATCGTTTATCAATAATGGCTTGTTACAATATAATAACTCTTTTCTGATTGTATTTCTGTAGGATTAAGTAAAAAGTAGGTGAAGAAACGTATCCGAACAGATACAGAATAAAACCATCTTCTTGTGATTAGCAATAGCAACTAAATAGTGTTTCAAATTTTAATCTTGCAGGGATTGTGTTAGCAGAGTTTTTTTTTTGTATTTAGGAGCATTTTATGTTTGGAATTATGATGAAGTACATAAACTTTTACCTGAAAAACATGCTGATATTTTTTGTTCGTATTATCAATGTAAGAAAAATGGCAATGTTGATCCGATACAAGTAAGATAAAAATTTATGTTATTCTATCTTTAATTTTAATTTTGAAGGATCCTCATGACGAATTAAAAAATCAAAATGTTCTAATTACTAATGGTAATCTTCAAACTATTATGGAGAAATTTAAACTTGAAAATATTACTGAAGTAAAAGAAATCTTAGCTAAATGTCATGAAATTCTTCTTGCTTATCGTAATGAAAATCGACCACGACCACATCGTGATGAAAAATTTCTTGCTTCATGGAATGGTCTTATGATAAGTGGTTTAGCTCGTGCTGCTTGTGTACTTCAGGATTCTAATTATATTCAACTTGCTGAACAAGCTATTGCTTTCGTTCGTACTCATCTTATTGATTCATCAACAAAACGACTTTTACGTGCATGTTATATTAATCAAAAGACAAATCAAATTGAATATACGTAAGAGTCTTTATGAATGAAAATAATTAATTTTTCTAAAGTTTAAAAATGATACTACCAGTTATATATTGATATTAAATAATTTGATTTTTATACAAGACCAACTATTACAAAGTTTCAATATATCCTAAATACTTAGAAGCTAATGCTTCACTACACATTTCTGAGAAAAAAAAGAAAAAGATCAATCGGTACGTTTATATGTAAAATAAAATCTTTCATCAAAGTTTAATGCACAGTGGACATATATCAAGTATACCCTTACCTTTTAGTATTGGATACAAGACAAAAGTACAAACAAATAAAGAAAGTTTTTTAAAAAGAATGTATTCCCGATGAGCTTCTTGCTTGGTTGCTGTGACGTTTTAGAGTCGAAGTTAATAGTAAAAATAGAATTTCCAAGTCTTGCAGATTTGGTTTCGATTGTACACATTATGAAACATCAGGCAACTGAATGTGAATTTGTTTGAGACTTCACATTCTGTGCATCAAAGAGCATTATTTTCATCTTTATGCGTTAGCCAGTTAGATTTCATGTCCTGCTAATGAGTGGCTAAATCAAAAGCACGACTGAATAGCTACTGACAGCCCATGGATGCCTCCTACCATCACAAAACAGTAATGAGGCACTGTAAATGTCCAAAAACATCCCTGGTAGGCGGGCACAATGAGCAATTTCTATAGAGCACGTGGATATGACTTATTTTCTGTGGAAATTGTATTTTGTTTCTATAGATTTAAAACATTTTCACTTGCAAAACTAACAAACTATATATCATTCAATGCAGTTTTTTGTGCTAATTTCGAATATATCATCAGTTTTCTTTAAAAGAAAACATTTCGTGAAAGTTTTGTCTAGTTAGCAGCTGTACTAAAGTATGTAAATCCACTACACAGAATACATCTTTTTGAAAAATCCTTATCTAAGAAAAAATGTTTACTTTTTTCAATGGAGAAGAAGATGTTAGAACAAAACTTTTATTATTTTTGGACTTCATATTTTTGTAATGTCGTAAAGAATTAGACCGATTTATTTTTTTCCAAAAAGTCAGTCATTGAATAAAATATATTTAATATTATTTAAATCGTAGAAAATATCATTTTCGTTTTTTTCATCAAATGTACACGTTGTTTAGTTCAAATTTTCTCAAAAAACGAAGATCAGACCATTAGCGTTTTCTATTCACTTCTCGAGTATTATTATTCACCACATAGAAATGATTATCAATTGACTTATTGATGAAATAGAAAAATAAGGAAAGGTGAACGCGTACAGATTATGATCAATGAGAAAAAAATTAACAGACAGATGGATATCATTTTATCAATTATTATTCGATAATCAATCTCGTATCATATAGGGAAAAAAAAAGAGAAGAGGTCATCAAGAAGATGAAACTAATGATTATAATCTTTATAAAACTTTATTTTACTCTTATAGAGAATCAAAAGTAAATGGATTTTTGGATGATTATGCTTTGATAATACAAGCTTGTATTGATTTGTATGAAGCAAATCTTGATGATGAACTATTGGTATTTGCTTATGAATTACAAAAACAACAAGATGAATATTTTTGGGATGCAAGTAAAAATAGATATTTAAGTACAGATGGTAAAGATTCTACAATTATTTTACGACTTTCTGAAGGTACTAATATAAGAAAAATGTTTCTTTTCTTTTTAAAATAAATCTTAATTGGGTTTTTTTCTTTGTTTAGATCATGATGGAGCTGAACCATCACCAAATGGAATATCTGCACTTAATCTACTTCGTCTTAGACATTATTTTGATGATTCATCTTTAGATGATCGTCTTCGTTTGATATTTAAATCTTATGCTCGTCAATTAAATAAATTACCAATGACAATGCCAACATTGATTCGTTGCTTTGATATATATACTCATGGTATGAATGAAATTATAATTCAATCATCTAATCAAGCAGAAATTCAACGTATTATTCAATATATTCAAGTATCATATGTGCCAAATATAATATTAATTCATATGAATAAAACTAATCATAAACTTCTTCAATATAATAAACAATTAAAATCTTTTATTGATGAAAATAATGAAAAGACAAGAATTTTTCTTTGTAAAAATTTTCAATGTCAATTACCTGTAACAACTTTTGATGAATTTAAAAAAAAATTTGATCCTTTGATTTTAAAATATGAATAAAGAAAAAATATTTTAATTTTTTTTTCCTTTACATATTTATGTATAGATTATTATTAGTTGGTTTTTGTCGAACAGTAAGTCGACATTTTATGACGATGACAGCAGCAACAACAACAAAAATTCCACAAATAGGTGATAAACCTATTCAATTATATTCATTAGCTACACCAAATGGACAAAAAATAGGTATTGCACTTGAAGAATTCGGACTTGAATATGATGCACATTTAATTGATATAAGTCAAGATATTCAATACGGTAAAAGAAAAGAAAATTTGTTTTAAATTTGAATATCAAACAAAATAAACTAATTTATTAGAGGATTGGTTTAAAAAAATAAATCCAAATTCTAAAATTCCTGTTCTTGTTGATCGTCAACCTATTGGTAATGATAAACAACCCATAACTATATTTGAAAGCGGTGCAATTTTAATTTATCTTGCTGATAAGACAGGTAAATTTCTTGCACCTATTGGTACACGTCAACGATATGAAACAATTGAATGGCTTATGTGGCAAATGAGTGGTGTTGGACCTATGTTTGGACAAGCTAATCATTTTCATAGAGCAGCTAAAGAAGATATCGCTTATGCTAAAAAACGTTATTTAGATGAAGCTAAACGTTTATTAAAAGTACTTGATACACAATTAGCTACAACAAATTCATTTACTAGTGGTAATGATTATACAATAGCTGATATGGCTATATTTCCATGGGTACAATTTTTTATAAAAAATTATAAAGATAAATTAGATGAAAATGCTTATCCAAATATTGAAAAATGGTTAAAATTAATTGGAGATCGACCACAAGTACAAAAAGGACTTAAGGTCTGTTCAAAAAATGACTAAAATAGTAGTTTTCATATGCGTTTCTTTTCTTTTTTCCTTCTACTTATATTTATACTTAGTTAAATCATTTAAACAAGCATTACCTCAATAAATCTGATTTCCCTCGTTTTTTTTTAAATTTGTCTAATACATGTATATTTTAGATATGTCTTTTCGAATCGATCAAAAACAATTTTTTCTTGATACATATAGAACTCGAAATAGGGATACATTAACAAATATAGATCAAGCTGATTGTGAACAGGCTGTTGAAAAATTTTTTCAAGATTTTCTTAAGCAACAATCCAATTTTGGATTAAAGTAAAAGCATGAATATTATTTAAACAAAAAGAATTAATCTTTTTTTATTTTTCAGAGGTCCTGCTCTCTATCGAGATAAACATATTACATTTTTGCTTAAAGGTCTTCGCCATGTGCCACGTACTCATGAAGTATTTAAATTTAATTAAAAAAGAAAACAATTCATCCTATATTTTCTTCATTAGTCACTTGATGCTAGTCGACCATGGCTTATCTATTGGATTATTCAATCTTTATATTTATTGGATGAACAATTATCTGAGGCGTATATTAATGAGTAATTTTCATTTGAAATACAATTAAGAAAATATTGAGTTGAATTGTTCTGTCGTTTTTTCTTTTAGTATTTGTGACTTTTTACAACGATGTCAACATCCAAATGGTGGCTTTGGAGGTATGAAAAGAAATATATAAGTGTCTAAAGTGTCACGTATAAAAAAAATATGATTAAACCAAATTGAGTGACCTTTTTTTTTCAGGAGATCAAGTTAGAGCTTATAAATATTCTTGAAAATTATAACTTTTGAATCCAATATATTTTTAAAAAATCCTTTTTATCAAATTTCGAAAAACAAAAGACAGGCTTTTCTGCGCAATTGCTTGTTTTTTTTCGTTTTTCTAGGCTTTTTTTGTCATCCCGATATCTTTCTCTCACTTTATAAATATTTGGATGACACTTTTTTGAAAAATCAGAGATATTAGTCTTAAATTTGTTGATTACGAAAACCATAACATCATGTCAGTTTCATCAGCTGACTTCTTATCTAAGCTTTTGATAAGTAACGAATGAATCATTTTGAAGAAACGTATTTATTAACTTAAGAGTCATGTAAATATTTATAAAGTAAAAGAAAGACATCGAGGTTGCAAAAAGTTTAGAATAACGAAAAAAATCTAAACAATTCAATATGAAACTACGTTTTATTTTTTTTTTGAAATTCGATAATAGAAATTTCATATGTATTGAATTCAACAGTTATAATTTTCAGAAGTATTTTATAAACTCTAACTTTACGAATAAAAACTACCAAATCTTCTCAAAAAAATACTACTTAGTTAGGTTTAACTGCAGTTGAGACGTATAATTTCTTTTTTGGTAGGTAGCTTTCCGAATACTTTGTATATTTTTTAAAATAAAAATACTTTCTTATCATACAAGCCAGAGATGAAATTAGTTTTGATTCAAAATATCTCAAATTATCTTCAATTTAAACTTTGAAAAACCTCAACTAATTTTATCTCTGATATAAGCGATTAGATAAGAAATGGTAAACTTTTAAAATAAATATTTACTATTGTTTAATGAAGAAATAATTGAATGTATACATTAATTATTCCATTTTAGGTGGTCCTGGTCAAATAGCTCATTTAGCTCCAACTTATGCTGCTGTTAATGCTCTTTGTTTATTAAGAAGTGAAAAAGCTTATAAAATTCTTAATCGGTATATTTTGTTTTAATCGTCGTTTTTTTTTTTTGTTGTTGTCTCAAGTTTTAATTTGAAATTTTCTAGGGAAAAGTTATCGACATGGTTAGAAACAATACGTAATCCATCGAACGGAAGTTTTAGCCTTCATGTTAATGGTGAATCAGATATTCGGTAAGAAAATAATCAAATAAATTTTTTTTTGTTTCAAAAATATTTTATTTTAATTTTTTTTTAGTGCAACATATTGTGCTGCAAGTGTAGCTACTTTATGTCAATTAGAAGATCGAGCTGAACTTTTTGAAGATACTGCTGAATGGGTAGCAAGGTTTGATGAAAATAATTTATTTTAATTAATAAATTAACTTGATTTTTTTTTCCTTAGTTGTCAAACATATGAAGGTGGTTTTGGTGCATGTCCAGGTGCTGAAGCACATGGTGGATATTCATTTTGTGGTTATGCAACACTTTTATTACTTGATCGAGAATCACTATGTGACCGTGAAAGTTTACTTGTATGAAAATGGAAATTTGATAGTTTGAAAAAAATCTGATTTTTTTTTTGTTTATTTAAATAGAGATGGACTGTTAATCGACAAATGACATTTGAAGGTGGTTTTCAAGGTCGTGCAAATAAACTTGTAGATGGATGTTATTCATTTTGGGTTGGTGCACTTTTACCACTTATTCAAGCTGTTCAACGAAAAAAACCTACACGAGATAATTCAGGTTTTTATGATAGGTTTTGTTTTTTTGTCTATAAAATAAATTTATTTAAAACTTTAGATATTGTTAAAAATCATGAACACCTTTTTGATACAAGTAAAATTTTTTGATAAAAAAAAATTCATTTTTTTTATTAAAAAAAAAATTTTGTTTTAGTTGCTGCTCAAGAATATGTTCTTCTTTGTTGTCAAGTATATCAAATAGGTGGATTTACTGATCGACCTAAAGTTAATTCAGGGTGAAGAATTAATTTCATTAATTTTGCTCTTTTTAGTTTTGTAAATGTTAAATTTTTTATTTAGTGGTAGTGATTTCTATCATACATGTTACTGTTTAAGTGGTCTCAGTTTATTTCAAGATGATGGACAAGATCAAACATCAATTATATGTGGTGATCATGAAAATAAATTAGTAAGAGATAAAAAATAAGATTATTCTAGATATAGTAATTTTATTTTATTTTTTTAATTTTTTTTTCTTATAGCGCAATACACATCCTTTGTTCAACATTGGACCCGAATGTGCTCGAGAAGCCATGGATTACTATTCACACGAGAAACAGTAGTGCTACTTTAATCTTTTTCTCCTTTTCCGTTCTTTCCATCATTATGAAATAAAAAAAAAGTGATTCGTCCATTTATATTTAGCTCTTTTTCTTTCTTTCTTTTTCTCATTTAATCATATAGAAGTTACATGCGTTGTCAGTGCGCATATGTGCCTGCTCTTTGCCCGCTAATGATGACGTCATGGGCGCTCGTGATCAAGACGTGCCCATCCATACGATCCTCATGTATAAAAGAGGCTGCTTGTGCACAGAATAACGACAGAACAGATGCTTGCCCGTCAATTTTGCTTTCTCTCTCGTTTTTTTCTTCCTTCCGAATAGTTGTCTCGCCACCACCAACAGCAACCACAGCAGTTGTCAAAAGTGTATGCAAGTATCGAGCAATGAAATATTGGATTCAGCGCCCGCTTTTTTTTTCTTTTCGTCTAGGCCAAGTGACAGAGAAAGAGAGAGAGAGAGAGGGAGAGAGAGAGAGAAAGAAAGAAAGAAATCAGTATATATATATATAGATCGTCCGTCTTAATTAATCGGAAAAAAATCTCTATATACGTCCTGTTGTCATGGTCACTGTTCTTTGATTTGTTACAGAGTGTTCATTTATTTCTTCGTCGTTTATATAGAAGGTTTGTTTTTTTTCTTTTTGAGAAAAAAAAGTATGCTTTCTTAATGTTTGTCTTTAGTTGTTTGGGTAAAGAGAAAACAACCATTCGGTTTCTTTTTCAAGTACGAGTCAGAGGAAAAAATCATAGATCGTCTAAAAATAAGTTGTTGTTGTTTTGTTATTGTCGTTGTATTTGCGCATTGAAAGGGCAAAATACATCTTGATACTTCAACGGCAAGAAACAGCACGAGATGATAAAAATAGAAGCAAATAACATATGTTGTTGTATCTTCCTTGAGTTTTTTTTTGTCTTTTAGATTATTCTTTATTCTCTCTCTCTTTCTTTAACTTTTCACTCATCTTTTAAATCGATCGATGGCTGCTGGCAATGGTTCTTGCAAATCATTACCAAAACAAATGAGTGATTCGTGGATTGTTGTTGATGATGATCAAGATGAATCGGATTTTGTCGTCATCGAAGATGTAAACATTAAACAGCGGTCTCCTATACCATTAATTCCATCACCAAAAGTTTCACCACAAATAAAACGACCATTAGCGCAAAATGACAATGATAATAATAAGCCGCCAAATATGTCTCAGCCATCATCTGGTGTTAAACAGAATAAAAAACGTAAATGGAAGGTGCTTTATTCATTACCATCAACAAGTGTTACAGCAAATGTTGCTGATTCAAATCTTGATTCATATGTTATGGATCAACATGCACAATTACTCGACAAACGTGATTTATTTAGTAATCAACAGCGCATTGTCAAAGTCAAATGATTTTTTTGTTTTTTCATGATAATCCAAGCCAAAGCTAGATTAGACTTAGCTCTCATTTCTTTTCTTTTTCAAGCCCGATTTCTATTTCTTTTTGAAAATAGTGCTGTACATTAGCGAACATATCTTTTGCCTGTAAACTAGCACTTCCTCATTTATATATATATATATTATATTATTTTTTGGAGTTTTTTTCCTCATTTGCTATATGTGTATATTTCTATTGTTCTTATTTTTGTCATGTCTTTTTTTTCTTTGTATGACGATCAAAAAATGGCAGATACGTGTGCACGGGTAAGAGAACACTGTCGAAAGCGATGGAAAATATCAAGCAGAAAAATTCTTATACGTTCATTTTTTTTTGTATAGTGTAGTGTATGTTTTGACTGAATTAATTATGGAGAGAAGAAGAGAGTGTCTCTATCAATGTTTGTTTATTCAAGTCTTTTTATATATATGTATGAGTTATGCATCTATTGTCATCGTTCTAGAATATCTGTGTAAATAACAGAAAAAAATATAATGAACGAAGTAGAAGATCTACAACAACAACAAAAAAAGTAGAACAAGTCTAAAAATTAAATACTCCAACTAAACATGAATTTAAAAAAAAAACTTAATGTTTAGAAGAACTCATACGAATTTAAATAACGATGTTCTATTTATATATTATAGGATCGAAATATTCAACAGTTTATTTCTATTTTAGCAGCTAAATATAAATTAATATAATCCATATCGTTGACTGCACTAAATATAACTAAGTAAGAATAGATGAAGATATCTTTTCAGGTTAACTAGTTGATAACAAAGGATCTTTTTTATATGATTATCTTGCAACAGTTGTTTTATTTCAATTTATTATATGAAGATAAGGTTTTTTTCTTATTGCCTAAACGGTTACGTGTGAAACTTGGATAAATATTGACAAAAACAACAAATCCATGCTGTAGAGATTGGGTCGAAAGTTTGTAATACATCACTGAAAAAAAATGTAGGCTATTACGCAAATATATTTCTGTTATGAAAAACATGTTTTTTACTTTTTCAATGATATGAATACATTTTTCGAATCATACCTTTGGAAAAAAATCATTTTTACATATTGTTTTCTCAGTCTGAAAAACATTGTGTCGATATTCGTTAATAATTTTATTATTTGTATATCTATATTTATTTATAAATAGGTTTTTTTTAATGAGAAGTCAATAGAAAAATATTCTCATAAAATATTATTTACGCCTATATTCCTACACAATAATATCTCATATTCAATTTATTTTCTTAGCTTGTTGATAGAAATAGATGATAGTTATTAGTGTTCTCTTGTGTTGTTATGGCTAAGATAAATATCTATAGTCGACTAGTAAAGCATATACATAAAAAGAAGTAACGTGGCCTGATGGTCTAGTGGTATGATTCTCGCTTTGGGTGCGAGAGGTTCCGGGTTCGATCCCCGGTCAGGCCCATCTCTTTTTTTTTGTATCTTTCTAATGATATATCATATTGCACATAGTGTTTAGATAAATTGTCACTGTTCATGTCACGAGGTTTTTTTTAAGCATTATATACAAAAAAAACCTGATGTCCTTATTGAATGAAAGTGGAATAGTTTTCTTTTATGATATTAATTATAAATAAAATGGCGCGTATCGACTAAAATCAACAAAGTTTCAGTTATCTCGAAGTTAATAAATATGAAATGAATGACTTACCATTATTACCTGGTAATCGTTTTTCAGATGTAACAGTATGTAGTACAAATAAATAGAGCAACACATTGTAATATTGTACTTTAGCGTACTAATTTTATAGTTCCACGTACATTATCTTTTAAAAATGGTCATAGAATTATTCGTTTACCTCGATTTGATATCGGTCAAACATACAAATCAAATATTCAATTAACTGAAAATGAACGTCAAATATTGATTAATTTTCAACCTGAACTTATCTATGGTAAAGTAAAAGTACAAGAACCTCGAAAATTTGTACCAGCTACTGTTTTTTATGATAAAAAAGTATTTCAAATTGATTCTTTTAAAATAAAAAACAACAAACTACAAAAGCAATCGATCATAGGTACTACGATTTTATGGTTATTTTAAACAAACAGTTTATGAAAGTCCACTTGAATATTATCGTGTACGACGAGTTATTATTTATTATTATCTCGAAGATGATACTATTGCTATTTATGAAATTCCTTATAAAAATAGTGCACTTAATCAAGTATCATTTAATGTGATATTTATTTTGTAAAATATAATAGTTTATTTTAATCAAGGGTTTGCGTGTTCGTCGTCATCGAGTTTCTAAAAATGATCAAAATGAACCATATAATTGGCGTGATTTGAATCTAGGACAAAATTTAGCTATTTATGGGACCATTTATCGGTTATGTGATTGTGATCAATTTACTAGAGTATAATTTCTTTCTTTTTTTTTTTAATGTTTAAAATAATTAATCGTAATAGGAATGGCTTGAAAGTGAAGGTATTGAATTACAATGTCCTGAATTGATTCCATCAGATCCGTATACATTAAAATTAATGAAAAAAAATGATATCGAAAAACAACGAATTAGTCATAGTGATTTGAAAGATATTTTACCAGATCTATTGACAAAACAATCGCTTATTGGTAATAAACAATTTAATACTATGGATGGAAAAGTTTTACGATTTTATGCTATACTTGATGATCAAGATGAGCAATGTGAAATTTTAAGAAAATTTATTATTCATGTAATTGATATTTATTTCCAAGAGAAATCTTCATTATAATAAATAGTCTTTGTTCAGTTTTATTTAGTTGATCATACCATAGAAATAAGAGAAATTCATCAAGCTAATGATGGTTATGATCCAAAAGGAATCTATCTTCATCGACAAATTGTACCTAAAGATTCAACATATAATATCAGTAAATCATAAAAAAAAGACCAATAATGTTCTTAAGGATACCTTTCCGTCTTTTTTGTGGCCATTTCTGATTTTTGAAGAAGGTACAATTGATCCACACGAAATTTTTACCACAAATAGAGTATCTAAAATAATGAGACATGTATTCGAGGAAAAAAAAAATTTAAAAAAGGTTTTCTTAGGAAATCCTGATTCTCCATAGGATTACATTGGGCCTGCTTGCGACTCTTGTCTTACTTTGCTCGATTGGGCTAAAATGTTTCCGAAGATATCTTAGACTATATTTCAGAGGTGGCTTTAAACTTTTTCAAAAATCTGGCTTTCTTTTTTTTTTATGATAGAAATACGTCAAGGTTCGAATCCACAAGAAGGATGCTGATGTTCTAAGCTCTATAAATTCGGATTGGCAGGTCAAGAATGAAAACGACCGATTTCACTTTTGGAGAATACTTCCAAGTATTTGTCGTCAAAATTTCAGTCCGATCGAACAAACTTAGAGTCGTAAGCAGATCTGACGTAATTCTATGGAAAACCAGAGTTTTGATAAGAAAATCTGGTTTAAAAGCTTTTTCCCTCAAACACATATCTCCTTATTTTAGATGCTCTATCTGTGATAAAAATGTCATACGGATCCATTGTATCCTCTTCAAGTACCAGAAATGACCAAAAAACGAGGGTGTACCTTTAAAAGTAAACATTTTGTATTTCTTGATTAGAATCATTTGTAAATCTTTTTATTAATAAACGTGAACAAGAAAAAATATGTTATTTAAAACCAGAAGATTTTGCTCTTGGTCGTCATATTACAATATTCAATCGTAGGTTTTTTCTATATGATTGTGATATATTTACAAAAAGTTTTTATCATCAAAATTTTGGTCAATTTGATTTTACACCAATTGATATTGATACGAAAAGATATATTAAACCATCTATTCAATTATCTCCTGTACCACCACATATTATGTTTGGTAAACCAGAAGATACAATACAAAATGTAAAAAATCTTATACCAAAATCAATAAAAAAAGATCGAATTAAATTAATGGAAAATGAAAATCGTGTATTACGTTATGAAGCAATAATGGTAAGAATAAATCGACAAGAAATATTAATAATTGATTATATTTAGGAGTCAGTTAATGAACGAGATGCTCAACGAAAATTTCTTATTGTTTATCGTCTTGCTGATGATCTTATTTCTGTTTATGAAAAACCACTTGATGGATATGGATGTTTAACAAGGAAATTTCTGGAACGTATTCGAATACCTAAACCAGGTTTCTTTTTCTTTGATTTTTTTTTACATAATCTTGTTTTTTTTCCTATATTGAAAGATAGTCATCCCGATGCACCAATTTATTATGGGCCAAATGATTTTTATATTGGTGCTCGTATAGAATTATTTAAACATCGTTTCATAATTATTGATGCTGATCGTTATGTATTGAAATTTATTGAAGAAAATCGACAACAATTTTCACAACATGTAATTGATTCACTTCGAAAAAAACTTTGTTTAAATAATGAAAAAGATGAACAAGTAAGATTATTTTTCTTCGATATTCTTCATATAATAATGTATAACTTTAATAGAATAATAATCAAATGAAAATATATCATTCATGTTAATTGAAACAATGCAAAAAATTTTAACATCGACAAAGTGTAAAATTTTATTTTTCAAAAAATAGAAATGACTTAGTTTTTTCTTTATTGAAATCATAAATAAATACATAATATCTTATGGATGAAATGTATGGAAAAACTAAGATACGACGTGCATGAATGACGCAAATTTAATATAAACTTTAAAATAGATTCGTTTCGTTTGTCTTCTATCATTCCAACCGTTCAATGGTCGGTTCGACAGCAGAAACTTTTTTCGTTTGAACTTATATTCTCAAAGGCATGATATTTAACTAGAAAACTTTAATATTAACTCATCAAACATTACATTAAACGCACTGAAAATTAATGTATAATTTAGCAACAAAATCAAGTTTTTTTTTGTCATTTCCTTCCATTCACTGATCAGTGTACTCATGTCTTGATCGGCATGTAAAAAGAAGTTGCCTGATGTAGTAACAATTGTTCACTCTCATCCTCAACATGTTGAATATATGAATGTTGGAATAAGTAATTTTATATTACTGTACATAAGAAACATGGAAAACTTGGGAAATCAGTTGTTACGTCGTGTAGTGTAAGTGCACTGCCCATGATTGGTTGAGAAATTAGAATGTTTAATACGCATATAGAAGTACAAACACAAGCATTTTATTTCATCTTATCGTTGATAATTGATTAATACTGTTTTGATACTTCATTTAGAACTGTCCTTGAAATTCTGAATAGGTGATATAGTATTGATCTGGTGTTTCATTTTTCTAAATTTTATCGAACATCATACAAACGTTTTTTATTTATAATTTTTTTTACAATTGTGCTGTGTCTGTTGATTAACGTAGAATCAATGCATCAGGAAATTAATGATGAGACTTCTTATCAGAATAAACGATGTGTTGATTATGTAAAATATTCTATCTGTGACTTAACTTTAATGCCTAATGATGGATATAATTATCCATATATATGTAATATATAACCATATAATTCGTAGATATCATCTGTTAATTGAAGTTTAAATTTAAGTGGATTGATCATTTGACTTTTCTGATAATACTTAATAGGTGATAAAAAAAACAAATAGGAAAACGGAAAATTGTGCGAATTCGAACAGATGTTTGATCATTAGTTTTTTTTTTTAAATATTAAAATCAGTTCTATCATTTTTTATTAATCAATATTCAGTGCATTCAAAATGAACAAGATTTTTGTTGGACTGCTATCAATTTTTGTTTTTCTTAATTGTATTTCATCATTACCATCACCAATTCGACGTAATGCTGATTCATCATGTCCACCATATGGATGTATTGTGGATACGTCATTCTGTTTTTGTGGCGTAACACAAACTCCAGATGATCGCTGTTGCACAGCTACTTGCACTCCATGCCCACCTGATTTTAATGTTAAACCATGGCTTACAATGGATTGGAGTTCATTTAATTTCAGTGCACTCGATTTATTTCCTCTCGGTCGAAAGTAATACAAAGTCTTATCTTACTATTTTTGTTTTTTTCAATAAAAATAATACGTATATCAAATTACAAGGAAGAAATTTATTATATTTTCGATAGCATGAATCAGAAAATTTTAATTATTCATGCTTTAATTTACTGAACAATATTATGTTTTTGGTCGATGAAAGAGAAAATTTTACTTGAAACTATTGAACGTAACCAATCATGAATGAAAAATGTGAATAATTTTCGAAAAGTTCACTTCAAATTATATTCAAAACTATGAATCGTATAAATATCGAATGTTAGTAAATCAAACGTCCAATAAAGACTTATATTAGTTTAGTTGATAGATAATTATTTTCTAGTTCACTAATTTAAAGTAATTTGTGTTTGTTTTCTGTTTTAAAATGATCAAAATGGAACATAGCTTGCTACAACTCGTGGCGGAATCGCTATGGCTTATGACAAACCAAATTCAACAACCATGCTCATTATTTTTCCCTGCCCTCACCTCGTTACTCCGTTGGGGTGGATGTTGTGCAGTAACGGAATAACACAATGAGGCAGGAAAAAGAAATGAGCGTGACTGTTGAATTTAGTTTGTCTTGACCCACAGCGATTTGTAGCAAACATTCGAATGGAACTTTCGTTATATTGATTAATCGCATTCTTATACAAAGTATCTCTTTTTATTGGTATTTTTAAATTATATTCTTCTAAGGACTTGATCATCCTACGTAAAACTTTGATTTTTTATCGTCAGCAATAACATGATTGATGAAGATAAGCCTCTGTGGATACGAACAGATGTTTTCTTTCTGAATATATAATATTTTTTTTTTACTACACGTCATAAACATCTACAGCAAAATCAACACAATATGAATTGTTTAGTATTATTATTTATTGTTTTTATTTTTTTTCCTATTGAAAATATTTTATCATTTCCAACACCAATTCATCGTTCTGCTAAGTCTACATTATGTTCACCAAATGCATGTATAACTGAACCTGCTTTTTGTTTATGTGGTTTTGAAGAAAGTTCAAATGATTCATGTTGTAAATTTGAATGTAAACTTTGTCCAATTAATTTTACTATTCCATCAATAACATTTGAAATTGGTCCATTAAACTTTTTTCCATTGAATTCATTCAATTTTAGTGGATTAAATTTTTCATTTCTTGGTTGATGTTAATATTTCAAAAAGTTTTATTTTATTTATATATTGTATAAATAAAAAAAAACTAAAAATATCGAATGAGTTAATCACAGAAAAAAAATACACAAACAAACATGAGTATCATTATTTGTTTGTATTGAAGAATATACGTTGTCAAAATAATGAATAAAATAAAAATCAATAGATTAACACATTTGTGGATCTAAATGAAGATACTCAATAACAAATATTTTCATTGTATTTCGAATATGCGTAATTGATGGAAAGTCGAGATTTGCTTCATTATCGTTAGTTGTATGCCATGTTGGTGGAAATGGTACAGAAATTAAATGAAGAATTGGAACATCTAAAATAAATATTTTAATAAAAAAAAACAAAAGAAAAGAAAAGAAATTTTGTGTTGCTTTTTTTCAAGTTACCTAGGTTTAAAAATGGTATGTGATCATCCTCGATTTGACCTGGATATACCATGGATGAAAATACTGTTCGTTTATGTGCATTATTATTAGTATAAGAACGAAGAAGTTGAGTTTCTATAGAAATAATATAGAAATAATAGTTAATTATTTTAAAATAACTAACCAATATTTCGTAATCTATTATAATATTTTCCAGTAGTTCTATCATAAAAATTCCCAAATTGTACACTTTGATGTCCAACTAAATCGAGTAAAACAAACATATCCTAGAAAATAAAATGAAATATAAAAATAGAAATTCAATTAGTTTAGACTAACCATTGCATCAATTTGATTTAAATTAGTTTGTCCTTGAACATTTGTATTACGCATTTTAGTTGCTAAATGTCTAAATCGAAGAATTTAGAAAAAAAAAAACTTCCCTAAAACTTTATTCCGAGATTTTTCTAGTAAACAATTTAGTTATAAAACTATTTTTCCTAGAGAAAATATTCAGTACTTAAGGCTCTTCATCCTCAAAAATTGACCTTGGATCAAATTCATTCAAATTACATAACATTTTCAGAATATGTTGGAGCTATACTGAAGAAGTTATGCTAAAATTTTCAGCCCTATATCATAATATTTTCGAGAGATATTCAACAAACAAGAGTCAACAGTAGTTCATTTGGCAACTCAAAATTCTTTATCGCCCTTCATTTTATAGATTTATTCTTTTCTTATTTGAAAGAGAATGTCAGACTGAAGTGCTTCTTTTTTTTAAATTCTTACTTTTTATGCGGAGAGAAAAGATGACAAGTTCCACACCTCAAAAAATAGTCATCTATTTATAGAAGTGCTCTTTTATATAATAATAAAAAAAAAGGCTTAATGCAAAACACAGGTTCTGCAGGTTCACATGTTATTTCAAACAAAAAAAAGCAATTGGTTATAATGAAGCTTCTTCGAGAATTCTCAGATGCACAATCAGTAAAGCATATTTTTCATGCTTTTAGATATTATCTTTCTAATAAATATTTGTTATACAAATTAAATCTGAATCTCTATTACCTTGACCCATAAAGTGAATCACTTGATGTCCAGTCTCTAACAGCTTCTTCACCATCGAAAAAAATCAATTGTAACGTTGGATTTCCTTTCTAATAAAATACAAATCACAAAAAAAGATCAGAGTTTTTTTTTCTTTCGTTTTATCTTACATTTTTTTTTAAATCGTTCAATTTGTTTTGAAGATTAATTGCTAAATCAAGTAACATAGCACATGGTACGGCACTATCTATAGCACCAATAAAATTTCGAATTTTTTTTGAATCATAATGACAGGCAAGAACAAGACGACGAGTTGCTGTTGGATCAAGTGTGGCTACTATATTTGTAAATTCAACATTACCATCCTAAAATTAAAAATAAATAAATAGATGACATTCAAGTTTTACTCGGCTATGAAATGCGGTGCGAAGCAACGAATGACGATCATCGGAAAAATTGATATCTCATTTTAAAAAAAGGGAAGAATCATTTCGATGATTAAATGAATTATCTACGTTTCGATCAATCAAGTGACCGAAGTATAAAAGGAATGGTAAAGTTGACATGACAAAATTTATTACTACAAAAACTCTATTAATATGTTTTTAGAGGCTCCTGTGGATTTATCGCTTAATGATCTATACGATTCATTATTTATTATCGGCTGTTCATACAGCTTTGATAAATAAAATCAGTTTGTTATTATTTTAATTATCTCGAACCTAATGTAAGTCTACAAAAATTTGCTTTTTTGAGCGAATTTCTCTAAAAATCTTATTGAAAATTGGAAAGCGAATTGTATAGATGGGATAAAAAAATTTTGCCCTCATGTTTGAATCACTAATTTTTGACTTTTCGTTCTTGAGGTCATCGCAACCGAAAAATGATAATGCATAAATGAGGTGCGAAACGATCTCAAATTTCGGCTATGAAGTTTGAATTCACATAAGAACGATTTCATCGAAAATCGATCTTGTTCTGTCAGAGGGTTTCACTGTCGTTCCTACTTATCTAGAGACTAGCTCACCACTTTTGATTATCTCGAATAAAAGATGGAGGCCAAATCATCTCTCTGACAAATTTCGAACGAGTTTCTAACGACTCGTCGTTCTCAGAATAATTGAGACACAAAATACGAATTTTGTTTACAACGAAAAACACATAGAGTATGGAGACTAAATGCATACGCGATCGACTATAGAAGTGTTGTGCTTCGCACTGCATTAAAAAGAAATTTTGAATTTTACGGGTGTCATTTCATCGAATGTATCAAGTTCAATATGCCACATATCAAGCGATCGTAATTTTGATATAATAAATTGTCTAGCTTTTACATTGCCTTGTGTACCTGATACTCGTTCAATTAATAAAGGTCGAAGTAAATTCACACGAAAATCTTCAGAATCATCTGATAGTGTTGAAAAACATTGATATTGTTTAGCACCGATTTCACGTACACCATGTTTAACCTAAAATGAAAAAATTTCAAAACAAAAAGAAACTGATTTAATTACAAACAAAAATTCATGAAACAATGCCAGTACCCGTGTTAAAGAATCATGAAGAATGAATATCAAGAAACAAAGAAAAGTAATAATGAGTATAAAAAGCAATGGTGCACGAAGTACAGGATTTTCGGCATTAAGGCGGCAAACAGACATTTTATTTTTCAAATTAGTACACTTACACGTCGCGCGTCTACTAGATGAACATTATAGTACAAGGACGATATCAATAGTATTGACAAAATATTTAATAATGACATCTAGAATAAATAGAATTAAATTACCTTGTTAAATAAGAATAAGATTGACAGATATCGTTGATAGAACATTATTTGTATGAATGATCGGTTTTTTTCTTATTCTTTTTTTCAATGTCATCAATTATCTACAAAAAATGGCTTCATAAATATAGCCTTCTTTCGAGTCAATTTAATCTTGACAAATATTGTTTATTGATGGATTGTTATATATCGTAGTTATATTATTCTACAAGGTTTCCAATAGAAATCTGAAACCATACATGAATAGGTGTTTCATTTTTATTGACAAAATACATCAAAATACCATAACCAAGAACTGATCAATAAAGACAAAAGCAAACGTATTACTAATCGTATCTTATTATGAAAAAATATGTACACACATATTCATCTGACTAAGTTTAAGAAATACTTCTCTGAATTAAGTTTTATTAGCATATGCAAATAGAAAATTTTAAAAGTATAATTTCTCTTGTTCGTACATGTTAATACATTCGTCGCAAGTTCATGTAGTTACCTTTCATTGAAATTCCTAATTTAATACGTCCGAAAAAAAAAACTAATGAAGAAAATATGTATAAGAAACAATAGTAGAAATCTAAATAAGGAAAAGAAAAATTTCAATCATAAATATGATAGAAATAAAAAGAAGACAAACAACTTTTCAATAATGTCGCAACAAATAAGCAAAATGCTTTTTCTAATTTGCAGAATACCATCACGGTACTTTGCTTTTGTTATAGGTACTCAGTATTAGAAATACTACCGGAGCCCGGCCTTGCTGTAATATCTAATGTTGCTCATCAGCTCTTTGAAAATGAATTCGTTTTACAGAAGTATTGATCTTCTCATAGGAACATTTGTGTCATATTTGTTTCTTATTAACCAACTGAAAAAATCATTCATAAAAGTTTCATTTATTTTTTAAATTGATCGAATTTTTTTTGTATTTTCAAAACTCTCTATAAACAATCTCAATAATTGGTTGTAAAAAATTAACCAATATAAATGTTTTTTTTCATACAAATATCGCTACAATCAATGAAATGCCATGTCATGTGGTGATATCTCATAAACCATTGATTTACGCTTCTATTTCTATTTCTTTTTACGTAAAAAAAAACCTAATCCACATTCCGAATGTATTTTTTATAGTGTTCTAAATGATCTAGTCAAATCAAATGTCAGCGGCATCAGAAAAATTTCATTTTATTTTTAGTCATGAACTTGAAGATCGTATTCAAATAAAAATGTAATAGAATTTATTTTTACATTTTTCAAAAAAATTGTCTTTTCTATTGATTTTCATTAATATTTTGACAGTGCTTCCGTTGATGGTGAACGGACGCAACAACAACAGCAACAACAATCACAGCAACCTATTAATGATATATTCTTTTCTAATAATTCATCATTTATACGTAATTTAAGTGATACAAAACGTAGTGAACCTTATGTTCTTTGTCAAATTTTTTCGGATGGACAATCACTTTGTATGCCTGTTCAAACATCATTTAAATCATTTACTGATAAATGGAAGTAAGAAAAATAATGATTTATTTTTAAATCAAAAATAAAATTTTTTGTTTTCTTCTTATCTTTTATTAAGTTGGAATGAATGGTTAACATTACCATTAAGATATTGTGATTTACCACGACATGCAATACTTGCATTATCAATTCATGAAATAATTTCACCAACACAAGTTCGTATTATTGGAAGTACAACAATATCATTGTTTGATTCTGATGGGTAAAATTTTGTAAAATATCTATTAAAATTTATAATTTTGAATTTTAGAACATTTCGACAAGGAATTTATGATTTAAAAGTTTGGCCAAATGTACCACCAGATGTTAAATTTAATTCTTCAACACCTGGAAAAATTGAACCTATATCAAATCATGAACAAATTCTTAGTAATCATACTAATCAAAAGATAAAACCAGTAGCTTCAGTACCAACTATAACAACAGCTAATCTTCAATATAATCGCAAACAGATAACATCTAAACCTTTGAATATTACATGGAATGATGATAGTGCATATCCAATGTTGGATGAATTAAGTCGAATGGCAAAAGTAAGAAGAAATTCAAATCGATAGTTTGTTTGTTTTTTTCTTTATTGATTTTTATTTTTAGTTAATCAAAACACAATGTGATGGTCATACAATAAATCAAGAATGGCTTGATCAATTAACATTGGCTAAAACACGAACATGTTTAGATAAAGAACGTTCAAATTCAAAATCAATGTTATTAATGATTGAATTTGCACGAACAACGATTAATAATAATGAATGTATTGTACTCTATTTTGAACCGGTATTTAAAACGAATTCCTTTTCTTTCCTTTTTTTTAATTTCATTATATATTTATAAATTAGACATGTAATGATGTACTCAATTATCCAATTGGTTATACTGACCTTGTTGTTTATGATCCTGAACTTGACCTTGTAAATTGATCTAATGAAATTCTCTTATATATATATATTTTTTTTTAATTCATAGGAAAATATTGTTGAAAGTAAACATCTAAAATTATCACGTAGTGCCCGTAAAGCATTAGATAAAGATTTAAAGCCGACTATTGAACAACGAGATAAACTTATGCAAATATTAGCTTATCCACCGGGACAATATCTTGGTGATGATGAACAAGATTTAGTATGGAAATATAGATTTTTTTTATCACAACATAAAAAAGCACTTGCTAAATTTCTTCAATGTGTTCATTGGGATAAAGAAGAAGAAGTTAAACAAGCATTAAATTTATTAGAACAATGGGTTACTATGGATACAGAAGATGCACTTGAATTACTTGGTCCTACTTATCATCATCCAAAAGTTCGTTCATATGCAGTATCAAGACTGCGACAAGCACCAGATGAAGTAAAAAAAATTTTTCATTGTTAATATTGTTTTTGTATTCTATATTTAAAAAAAAAAAATTATTTTATTTAGGATCTTCTTCTATATCTTTTACAATTAGTACAAGCTCTTCGATATGAACGTTATGATTTAAATAATATTTCTATGATGGATTCTGTAACAGATGAACAAACTAAGTTCGTTATTATAAAATTTTCGAAACAAAAAAAACAAACAAATAAACTAATTTTATTAAAATCTTTATTTTATAGTTCCAATGATACTTATGAAAATTTTGCTAATGCTATTGGACAATCAGATTCAACATGCAGTGATCCAACAAAAACTTCTTCATCAGAAGTATATTCAATATTTTAATTGACTTAAAATTAAAAAAATAAAATAAAATCATTCATATTGTAGGTTGATTTATCAACATTTCTTATTCAACGTGCATGTGAAAAACCGGTCATAGCAAATTATTTATTTTGGTTTGTCATTGAGTTTTCTTTTTTTGTTCTTTTATTTAATCATTAATTTCCTATAAAATATAGGTATGCTTATGTTGAATGTGAAAATAATAGTTCAGCAAAAGATAAAGCTATTAGTGATATATTTCAAGCATTTGTTAAACGACTTAGTATGACACTTAAAACGGTAATTTAATTTAATGGTCAAACATAAAAAGTTTTGAGATAAAATATTCTTTCATTTTGATTGAGAATATTAGTAGAAATTATGAAAGAATCTTTGAATAATTTGAAAATGAAAACAGATGTGGAAAATATTATTGCATCTCTTGTCAAAACTCTGATTATTGATAAAAATTCTGAAAGAAAACAGAATTTTGATTCTGACTCAAAAATTCAACTAGTCTTTCTAATTGATTGAACATAAGAAAGAATATTTTGTTTCAAAATTTTCGAGCGATTTATTTTTATAACTTTATATTTATAAATAATTTTTCAATTGAATATAGGTAAATGAACAAACTCAACAAGTACGTTTATCAATAGAAGCACAAAAAAAATTTGTTGATAAACTTGTTGAATTAACAAATATTGTTAAACGTATACAAGGTTCAGCTAAATTTAAAGTTAGTTTAATTAAATGAAAAAAAAAAAGAAAGTAATATTTATATTATTATTTAATACATATTTTAGGAAGATAAACTTCGTAGTTTGTTATTAGCTGGTGATGATTCACCAGTTAAATTTAATTTTCTTAATTTTGATCCAATACCTTTACCACTTGATCCTGAAACTAAAATTCGACGAATTAATCCTGATAAAATTAAAATATTCAAAGTAATTATTTTTCATTCTATAAAAAAAATCAAACATAATCTCTATATTAATTTTTAGAGTGCTAAATTACCATTTCTATTCGTTTGTGAAGCATTAGATGGTACAGAATATCCATTTATATTTAAAAATGGAGATGATCTTCGACAAGATCAACTTATATTACAAATAATTATGTTAATGGATCGAGTAAGATAAATAAATAAATATATTTGTTTCATTTTAATTTAAATATAAAATTATTTTGTTATAAGAAAAGAATCTTCATCTGTTTGTGTTGATTAAATATTGACTTAGATAATTTCGCATTTGAATTAATAAACAATTTTCAATGATATAGATATAATTAATTTGTTTTCTATTTGATTCTTTTTTTAGATTCTACGAAAAGAAAATATTGATTTAAAATTAACACCATATAAAGTTTTATCAACAGGTTTAAAATATGGTAAATATTATTTTGTATTTTAATAAATTCAAAAAATTTATTTGCATAGCAAATAAAGATTTTATAGAGTATAATCAATTTTGTCTTAGAACTTTTTTTTTAATATTTGATTGGTTAGTTTCATTTATCAAGCATAAGCAAAATCGATGATTCTTAAGTGCATGTGCTTTTTTTTTTCATTATGAATAATTTTCAACAATCACCTAGCTAATCGACGTATGGTAAAAATATTACATTGAGTAATTAATAAGATAATATTCATAGATGATCAACACTGTAAAATAAGTTATATTTTTAATGAAGAATTACTATGTTGATTTAATATGACGCTAAAAATAGATCCTGTAGAAAGATAAAGATCTTCCTTTTCTTCTCCAGACCTTGAAAATTCTTTAAAAATCGTACGATAACTTATGACTTCGTATCACAAATATTTATATACATAGCGTTTTTATTGTGATAAGATGAAGATAAGAGAGTACTACGAGGAACATAGAGCAAAAGCCTTATTAACATATATTTAATTGAAGGTTTCGTACAATTTATCGATTCTCAACCATTACGAAAAGTACTTGAACGTAATCGTACTATTCGACAATATCTACAAAGTAAAGCACCAATTACAAATAGTGATGATACAACTCAGAATGAAATTGGTATTCCTCATGATGTTATGGATGCTTATGTTAAAAGTTGTGGTTAGTTAATTTATATTTTTCTATTATTTTGATAAATAGAATTTTTTGTTTTTCTTCAGCCGGATACTGTGTAGTGACGTATCTATTAGGTATAGGAGATCGACATCTAGATAATTTATTATTACGAGATTCTGGTCAATTATTTCATATTGATTTTGGTTTTATAATGGGTCGTGATCCAAAACCATTACCACAAGCAATGCGTGTTTCAAAAGATATGATGGAAATGTTAGATGACGAACGATTTCTTGACTTTTTACGTCATTGTTTTACAGCTTTTATTATTCTTCGAAAGTAAATATTAGTTGTTTCTTTTTTTTTTTATTATTTTATATCAATTTTAAATTTATTTAATTTATTTATAGACATGCAAATGTATTTGCTAATTTATTTTCACTTATGCTTGATGCTAACATACCCGATATAGCATTAGAACGTGATAAAACAGTTAAAAAAGTAATTGGATAACGAAAGAAAAAAAAACTTGTCATTAAAAAATAAAATATTTTGTTTTTTATTTTATTTTTTTAGTTACTTGATAAATTTCGTCTTGATCTTGATGATGAAAAAGCCATAAGTTATTTAAAAGATTTAATTGATTCGAGTATTGGTGCCATTGTACCACAAGTTTATGATTATTTTCATAATTTATTACTCGCTTTCCGTTGATTGAATCCTGTGTTTATGTATGCTTCCAAATTTTTGATATAATCATACGTAAAGAAAAAAGAAAACGAACAATTGTACTCACCTGTTTTTATTTATTATTATTATTATTATTACTATTATTATTACTATTTTTTTGTTGACATAATTTGTTTTTACGTGTGATTTTTTTCCCTTTTTTTTTGCTGCTTTTTCGTACGAAAAGCCAGATATCGCGAGAAAAAAACATATTTATTATTTTTCAGATTATTTGACAAGAAACAAAAAACAAAACAGATGCCTGCTGTAAATATTGAACGTCCAAGATTATCAAGAGAAATGCGTGATGCATTAAAACGACATATTCTACGTGAACGACAAAAAAAAAAAGAAGAAGCAGATGCCAATGAAGCTGATAAACGAAGAAGACGTGCAGAAAAGGTATTGTTTTTTCTTATAAAGAGTTTCTTCTTTTTTCAAATGTTTATCAAATATCTGGAATAAAAGTAGAATTTTTATAACTTCAAATATTCGCGAAAGTTTAATGTGAGATATCGGCTAAAGGTTTAGTAAGAAATGAGAGTGATTAATGTTTTATCCTCATGGCACTAATTCATTAGAGTTGAAGTTGAGTCAAGCACGAGAATAGCTTTCCATGTTGCACGTTTGTTTACACTGCCAACAGTACATCCTGGTAACCATAAATATCACAACTATCAGTATATTGCAGTAGAATAATCAACCGTTTACCTATCAAACTACCGTTAGTTTTTGTCTAGTTTGAATTATGTGGATTATACAGACGCTGATTATGACATTGATATGGTTAAATTTGAGCGAAGTTATTTCACTGTGAAGATTTAGAATGGACCATACATGCCCCATTCGTTTTTTATCATATAAAAATTGTATTTAGTGTTATTTTGACTTTTTTTTTCGTAGTTATGTTGTTATTTTATCTGTATAAAGCTAGAAACCTATTTATTATGAATTAGTTTTGGAAAAATGAGTCATTTCAGGAAATAATATATGATAAGATACTGACAAAGGTGGTTATTTTTGGGTTAAATATCAGTTCGTTCATTTACTGAATCGTATCAATATCGTTAGTTTTCATTCTATTTTTATAAATTCTGATTCATAGTGTTAGGGTCTTAGCCAGGTGAAAGGTAAGAAAGTAAAAACTATAGCTTTTTATCTCCTATTGATAAGAAATTATTTAAAAGCGATCGTAAAATACTTTTTAACTGGATATTAGGATCCATAAAGTTTTCATGTATATTTAAAAACTCCTATCGAAAGTAAAATATCTATAGAACAACAATTTTTCATATGACTCATTATGAATGAGTCAGAAGTGATTCATGTTGTGACAACCTGACAAACATCAGAATAATCAGCGTACGTAAGTAACCAAATAGAAAAAAGAACGCCTTCAAACTCCTAAACCAAGGACTGATGAAAAGAAGTTTAATTTTTTTTTTTACAAAATTATAACTTATTGAAGACTCTATACAATATTCGAGAACTGTCTCGATCCGATGTTTCATTACTCTCAATAGATACTCATGCTATTCGAATCAGACAATCAGTCGACGGTAGTTTGATACTTAAGCAGTTGATTATTCTACCGCGGTATGCCAGCAGTTGTTCTCCAACTGACAATCTAAGGTCAATTTACCATTGACATTCGTAGGTATCGCGGTAGTGCGAAAAAACGTGTAACATGAAGTAGTTTCTATGAATAAGTCTAAAATGTTCCAATAATAGTTAAACTGTTTTTCGTACATATCAAGAAGTAAATTAAAGATTAAAATTCTATTTATATTAAGAAATTTCAATATTTATATGAATTCTTTTTTTTAGGCTAAAGCATTATCATCATCAAAAGTTCAATTAGAAGATAATGCGAAAGATATTCTTGAATTACAACGAACATTAGCTGATTTAGAACAACAAAAAATTGAACAGTATAATTTATTAAGACGTGCATTAACTGAAGAAGATCGACGAAAACATTCTCAACAAACTGTAACAAAAGAACCATCATGGTCAAGTCTTTATTCACCAAGTAAAATTAAAAAGAGAAAAATCCAATTTTATTATTAAAATAAACTTAACAAAAAAAAATCTTTGTTTTTTTTCCTTGTTTTAAAGATCTTCAAATGGCACAATATGCTCATCATCCTCAACATTATTTATCAGCTCAACAATCTCATCGTTTATTAGCATATAAACCTCCACCACCTCAACCATCTCAACCACCATCATTTATTCCAACAACAACGTCAACAAATATTAGTTCAAAACGACCACGTAGCCCATCATCATCTCACATTTATTCTTCACCATCAAATAAATCATCACGTCCAAGTCTTGGACCTCCAATGCATACAAGTAAAAAAATTTTTCTTTTAATTAAAAACAAAAAAAGAAAAATTTTATTTAGGACCATTAAGTCCAAATTCAACATATTCATCTTCATCATCTCAATCAGTAGTTCGTAATAGTGCACCTAATTTTCCATCACCACAAAGTCAATCAGCATTTTCAGCTTATCTCGGTTATATGACATCATCATCAGCTGCTCCTGGTCCATCAGCTTCATATCCAAGTCCAATACCACGTGTTCGACCATCATCACAAATGCCGAGTATGTCAACTGGAAAGAAAAAACAACTAAAAGAAAAAAAAAATCTTTTGTGTTTTTTATAGATTATTTAAATCCATTACAATTTTTACCTCAACCAATTGTTGATCCAAAACAACAAGGAGCAAATGTTTATTCACATCATCCATTGTTAAGACCTTCAAAAAATGGATCAATTATGAATGGTTATCCATTACAACCTCAACAGTAGTATTTTGTTCGTTTTTTTCCTTATTGTGTCCATATAAATATAATCTTGAGATTTCTTTTTTTTTCTTTTTTTCTTAGTCTATGTATTTAATGTTGTTCATAGATATTTTTTTTAAATTGATTAAATGTTTGAATATATGAATATTCTATAATTATTTCAGATATTTATTTGAATGGATTGTTCATATAAAAAAATTAAAGATCAATTATTATCAGATATAATTCCAGTGAATGATCGAGATTTAAATGAACAAACAATTCGACAAAGATTATTAACTCGTCCACGGGTAAGAAACAATAATAATGAACTATTAAAATTATCAAAAATTTTAATAGAACTATATTCTAAATTTCATTTAAAACAAATTCTAGGTTCATCAATGATATTAATATCTATGATTTTGTAATAATCTAAGAATTAAATTTCTCTTTTATTCTCAATATAAGAATTGGACTTCTATAAGAAAATATCCTTGTTTGTTGCTTATCGTCGATCATGACCTTTCATTAATATTAATCTAATGAGTGATAGCAAATATTATATATCTGCTTTTTTTTTAAAGTTTTTCCTTTGACATAGAATGCTAATTCTTGACTTATCTAACACGAGATAATAAGCCATTGATAGTAATACCTATCTATTATAATGTATAAATAATTAATTTGATTATAACAAACTTAAAAAAAACTAAACTTTATTTCTAGAGTGAACCATCATTCAGTATTGATCCAGAACCCAATAATTATCAGCGTCATCTATCTGCCAGTAATTTATATGATCAAGCTGATGATTTAATTGATACAGTACTTGAAGTTCCAACAAAATGTGTTGAACAAGCAAAAGAAGTTGGTAAACGTGTTGTTCAATATGTTGTTGATCATAGTCATCTTCCGCAATGGTTACTTGATAATGAATTTCTTATATCAGGACATCGTCCACCAATGCCAAGTTTTAAAAAATGTTTTGCATCAATTTTTCGTCTTCATACAGAAACAGTTAATATATGGACACATTTATTGGGTACATTATTTTTTATTATAACTGCTATTTATTTTATTTCTCGACCATCAAGTGAAGTTCATATTGAAAAAAAATTAATTTTTGGTGCATTTTTTCTTGGAGCTATTCTTTGTTTATTATGTTCGACATTATATCATACACTTTATTGTCATTCACCAAAAATTTCGAAATTTTTCAGCAAGTATGATAAAAGAAAATATTTATAATTTTAGCACTATTGATTATTGATATTTAGACTTGATTATTGTGGAATAGCATTTTTAATTATTGGATCAATTATTCCATTACTTTACTATCAATTTTATTGTGAATTTGGCACAAAAGTGGCTTATTTAACATTCATTGGTGTATTAGGCATTGGATGTATAGTTGTTTCAATGTGGGATAAATTTTCTTCAGCTCACTATCGAATTTATCGAGCCTGTAAGTTATTTAAGAACAAGAAAAGAAATTTTTTATGAGAAGTTTTTTAGTACTTTTTATTACCTTTGGTGTATTTGGCTTTATTCCAAGTTGTCATTATATGATTCAGTTTGGGGTTGAACATGCTTTTAAAGGTATGATGATTAATCGTTCTGTGTCACAAGATATTACGCACTACATATACATATGGGCGTGCTGTATCATATGATATCCCGATTTTCGTTCTTTCTATTGTGAGTTAAAAACCTAACCATGTTTGGACTGAATGACCACCCTTATCACTAAAGTACTAAATTTAAAATATTAGGTGCTGATCGCTGTCTTATAGGAAATTATTCAGTACCTTGAAAATGATAGAACACAATTTCACGTGCTGAATAATTCCCTCTAAGACAGCGATCAGCAGCTAATATTTTAAATTTAGTATTTTAGCGATGAGAGTGATAATTTGACCCGAACATAGTTAGTTTTTTAACTGATAATAGGAAGAAAGAAAATTGAGGTATCATATGATGCAGCACGCTCATATTTATACGAGTGCGTATCAACAAGGTTATTCGGATTTCGAGTCTATAGCATTTATTTTATAACTAAATTGAGTAAGTTTATTTTACATTTTTAGTGGGTGCTATACAATATTTGCTGTTAGTTGCTGCACTTTATTTGATTGGTGCTTGTCTTTATGCTGGTAAATAAAACTAGAATTTTATTCATTAATTTTGTTTTTTTTTATATGCAGCACGAATACCTGAACGATTAGCTCCTGGCCTTTTTGATATTTGGGTAAAAAAAAGAAAAAAAAAAAATTTTTTTTGTGTGTTATTCGTTGATAATTTTGTGTTGTTGTTTTTTTAATTCGAAGTTTCAAAGTCATCAACTCTTCCACGTATTTGTTGTGGTTGCAGCTTGTGTTCATTATTATGGTATATGTGTATTATCACATAATCAAACAACTGTTTTTGGTGACTGTCGAAATATTTTAAGTTCAAATACTGTTCCGATAGCTTCAATAATCAGTTAATGAAATTAAAATTAACATATGATATATTTATGAAGTTTTCTTCCTTAGCTTTGTAGGTATATACTATATCTATATTGTATATGTTGTACGTTTTTTTTTTTTGTATATTCCAGCACATTTGTATTATTTCTAATTTCGTGTTTTCTAAGCACAAATTTTTTGTAAACTTTTTTCAGTTCTTATTGAAAAACAAAGTTTAATAAACTTTTTTTGATTTTCATTTATTTATATGCATTTTGATGTAAATTTGAAGAAAGATTTTAATTCTTTTCTTTTTTTATTTCAAAAATATATTCCACTTTTTTTCTAATCTATCGATCTAATTCAATGTTTAAAAATGAAAGATACTAGAAACAAGTAGAATTATAAATTTAATATTTATTTGTTTTTTTGTAGATAATTTCTTTGTATATTATTCCAATCGTAAACATTCATGGAAAACGAAGTATCTACTAATAAACAAGACATTCGACAACGATTACCTCATCGAACTCTAGTAAGATGAAGATTTATTATAAAGAACACTGTAAAGGTTTTTTTGCTAGCTCTTTCGAGAAAAATATCATGGAGGTAGAGTTTGAGATAATGTTTTGAGAGATTGTTAATAGTTGCTTAACAGAACTCCTTCCCCTATTTCCGAGGTTTCAGAAAAACGACACATTAGAAATATTGGAAACTTTCAGGATAGATAGATGTCGATGAGTAGAACAAAAGTTGTCATAGATTCCAAATACCCAAATACTTCATTCTAGAGAATATCTGGATCGTAAAGGTTGCAAATAGTCCCGTTTTCTCAGCCGCAATACATCCGTTAGACCTGGAACTTTTTTTATAGATACTAGACACTGTTTGGGATGCCTACTGCTTTTAACTTTCTTCCATTCGAATAAAAAGATCCAAATACTGAGCGTATCTCCAAAAATTAATGGTGTAATATTTTTGAAAACAAAAAAAAAAATAGCTACCCCGAACCGTGCTCAATAGTTGTAAGAAAGTTTCAGCTCGATCGAACGTAATACCTCGGAGAAATGACGAGCGATTCTACATTTTTTTTTGTATAAAAATTGATTTCAAGAAAAACAAATTTTCTTGAATAGATCAGGACTTCGTTTTTACCAACTAAAGTGATTGAAAACTGGCTATGTTACAGATGCATGACTCATAATCTCAGTATCGTTAGAGATTACCATTAGGAGAATTTTGCATACAAAGAATAATCGTAGCACGAGTTTTTCTGCTTGAGATTTCGAGATTTGGGTTTAATACAAGTATTGATGAACAACGACGAGCTCTTATTTATATAACATTTAATAGAGGACACTTCGAAACTATATTAACGATAAAAAATATACCTCCATATAAGTTTAGACAGAAAATTCCTTGAGAGCCTAGCATATCCATGGTCATGCATTTTCATAGTGAAAAATGAGATTTTGAAGTTCACGCCATAACAACAAGTATGATTCATTTTGTAGGGTCGCATCGTCTCTACTCTCTTCTTAATTGTCCATCGGCCAGCCTCACTTTAATCATACTAATTGTTAAACTCTATTGCTAGGAATTTTAAAACAAATGTTCATCAAATGCTGAAAAGTTAAAACAAGGAATTTCATCGTTGACAAACTTATTCTTTTTGAGATGCCATTTTTTTATTATTCCATTTCATACCCATTTATTAAACTCATAGATTAAATTGTAATCAATATTGATTAACAATTATCCTGATAAAAAAATTGACCTAACTAAAAACTTAGTGACATTCATTGAGATCAGCATAATATTTAAATTTACCTAAAACTTAAATTTGTGCAAATCTAACTACAAAATAAGTTAAGATAGAAACGAACATCCTATAAATATATATATATATATATATATGCTTGGTTACATCTTGTCTAATTAAATATTCATTCGTAGCGTTTTCAACTTTATGGTGTTGTTCTTGGATAATTGTTCAGAAATGAAGCACTATTTTTTCTTTAGAAATATTAACACGAGAAAATATTTTTTAGTTACTCTTGGATGCGACCGTCGAGCGATTGCTTGAGGACGTGACCACATCACTGTGGTCGTTTGCGTCATCCCCGTCTCGCTCTTTAGATGCTGTGCATACCACTGATATATATGTATTATATAAGGATATTTGATTTCAACATACAAATTTTAGAAAGAATCAACGAAAAAACTTTTGTAGTGTTCTATGTAAATATAACAATTGAGAAATAATTTTTATTGTTAGAGTGAATCTACTGGTGATAATGGTACAAAATCATCTTATTTACGAAGTAAATCTAATCCATTGAAAACAGAATCAGTTGATGAAAATGGTGATGATTTAATTGATACAGTACTTGAAGTTCCAACAAAATGTGTTGAACAAGCAAAAGAAGTTGGTAAACGTGTTGTTCAATATGTTGTTGATCATAGTCATCTTCCACAATGGTTACTTGATAATGAATTTCTTATATCAGGACATCGTCCACCAATGCCAAGTTTTAAAGAATGTTTTGCATCAATTTTTCGTCTTCATACAGAAACAGTTAATATATGGACACATTTATTGGGTACATTATTTTTTATAATAATTACTATTTATTATATTTCCCGACCATCAAGTGAAGTTCATATTGAAAAAAAGTTAACTTTTAGTGCATTTTTTCTTGGAGCTATTCTTTGTTTATTATTTTCAACATTATATCATACACTTTCTTGTCATTCACCAAAAATTTCGAAAATTTTTAATAAGTAAGAAAAAAAAACAAACATAAAAGCTTGGATTTCTATTTTCTATTATTAATAAATATAAAAACATAATTTTAGACTTGATTATTGTGGTATATCAATATTAATTGTTTCTTCATTCATTCCATGGCTTTATTATGGATTCTATTGTGAATTTGGAACGAAAGTAGCTTATTTATTAATAACTACTTTATTAGGTACTGGGTGTATTATTGTTTCAATGTGGGATAAATTTGCTGCACCAGAATATCGCACATGTCGAGCACGTATGTTTTATATACAAACAAAACAAAACAAAACAAAAACAGATTCTTTATCCTTTTTTATTTCTATAGTTCTTTTCATAGCATTTGGTCTTTTTGGTTTTATTCCAACTTGTCATTATGTATTATTATTTGGTTTTAAACACGCATTCACAAGTATGTAAAAAAAACCTATTTAAAAACAAAAACTTTATTTAAGAATTATAAAAATGAATTTAGTAAGTTTACTATGAATAATATTATGAAATTTTTTTCAATATCAAATAAAATATTGAATAAGTTTTATTTTATTATTTCATGTTTTATTATTTAAATATTTTAGCTGGTGCTGCTCAATGGTTAGTCGTTATGGCCGTCTTATATATATCTGGCGCTTCTCTTTATGCTGGTAAGTTAATGACATTAATCTACAGTACTGTGAAAAATTATAGAATTACATGTTCGATTCCAATTATTTGCTCGTTCTCTGTTAGTTTAGACTTCCGAAAGAAGCAAAGTCTATGCGACTATATATGTTCAAGAATGCTCTATCCAACTATGAAATCAGATTCATCAATGTTACTATTACGTTTAGCAAAACAAATATTTGCTGAAATAGGCCAGTTTTTGTTTATGAAAAAGTAAAAAATCAATATCATAGTTTCCTTGTCTTTTCATCAAAATAACTTCAGCTTTGCTTGAAAATCACATATACATATAGAGAAATGCCTGTTGAACATTTTTATATAAAAAAGTTTAAGAAATTGTTTATATTTGAATTTAAAAATATGATATCATTGACCAAGTTGAAATGACTTGGAAATATCATCTAAGTTCAGTATTTTAGCAAGAATATTTGAAACAAACGCAGGATTGATTTTTTCAACAACAGATACGAATAGTAAACACTTTTCGCGACAAAAACGAGAAGCGCGGAAACTCGGCACATCATGTTGTTGAAGAGAAACACATGGCGCCAAAATTGACAACAATCATATGCGAGGATTTTACGCTGTTTTTTTATGTTTTTTTCCATACATACGAGCAGTATCTGTTTGACATCATATATCTCTCTGTAACAAAATGATATACCAAGTTCTAAAGCTTCTCGTTTTACTGAAAGAGTGTCTGTTATTCGCATCTACTGTCAAAAAACCAATTCTGTGTAGAGTACGTTGGATTCAAAATTTTCGGATCCGAATCCCATCAAGTTCGGAATCAACCAGGTGGACTCTAATTCTGTGTGTGTTTCAAATATCTATGTTAAATTACTAAACTTTGATAATGTTTCCAAGTAATTTTAGCTTGTTCCATAATATCTTATTTTAAATTCAAATGTAGACGATTTTTCAAACTTTTTTATATGAAAATATTCAACAGGAATTTCTCTATCTGTATATGTGACTTTCAAGCAAAGCTGAAGTTATTTTGATGCTAAAACAACGAAACTACAACATTGACTTTATAATTTTTCATAGACAAAATCTAACTGATTTCAGCAAATATTTGTTTTCTCAAATTTATTAGTAGTATTGACAAATCTGATTTCATAGTTAGAAGTCTAAACTGGCAGAGAACGCGCAAACGACTAGAATCGAACAGGTGATTCTATAATTTTTCACGAGACTGTATATATTCGATTTTCATTTAACATAGCTCGTATACCTGAACGACTAGCTCCTGGTTATTTTGATATATGGGTAAATAGTATTTTTCTTTTGATTTTGTTGATTTTGCGACGGTTTTTTTTCTTTTAGTTTCAAAGTCATCAAATTTTTCACGTATTTGTTGTAGCTGCCGCATGTGTTCATTATTATGGACTATGTGTACTTTCACTTCATCAATCAAGTATTGGTGACTGTCGTAAACGTATAATACCACCATTTACTAGTGTTTTCAATTCAATGTTTCAATAAACAATAAAAAAAAACGAAGAAATTTTAACAAACAACAATGCATTATTTATTTCAATCTGAGCATTTAGTTTTTCATTTGTATTCTTTCTTTGTTGTGTTTTGTTTTCTAACTGTTTCTCATAAGTTTAACACTGATCCTTACAAACGCACTACAGCACTTCATTTTAGACTGTGATACTTAATAAAAAAAAAACGGAAGAATAAAATAAAAAAAACAAACAAACAAACGTATTACAGAAAGGAAAAGTATGTTATTGCTCAATCGAATGACATAAGATGTCAATGTTTTCTTTAGAATTCTTTATACAGCTCTTCTGACTTCTTTTATGCAGAAAAGAATAAGCAAGCTACATTGCACATTATTAATATAGTTCTTTTTATTACACATCTATTATAAACAATCCGTTTTATGATATTGAGATCCATTTTAATGTTCGTTTTTTTGTTAACAAAATTATTGTAATAAGGCTTGAATTTTTCAAAACACTAAAAAACATAAATATCGATAAAATTATGAAAAAAAACATTTCCTGCTGTGAAAGCAAAATTTCCATATTGCAGACAATGTCAACCTACGGCCTCTTTTTTTCTGCCATGCAGAAGTGAAGTGCTTCTATTGATAGAGTAACCTATAAGAAATAATCAAAAGAAAAAGAACAAAATAAAGCGAAAAATTCCCAGTGAGAAAAACCCAGTAGCTGATTAGAGTCATGTGTACCTTATTTCACTCAAGAACTCTCGTTTTCTTGAATACTCGCTTTCATGTCTTCATCACAACCGCCAAAAGGTCGAGGACG
>CAJNOL010000807.1:0-16438 GCA_905250125.1 Rotaria sordida
TAGTTTTATAAATTTATTTATTACAGAGCGATATATTTTGTTTTTGCGATTTTAACTTTTTTAAATATTAAAAATTTTTATTTCTTTATTTTAATTCTTTTTTATAAAATATCAAAAATATATTTATCTGGAAAAAAATCAAGGTAAATATATTATTTATATTTACATAGGGAGTCAAAAAGTTCTGAAACCTATAGTCTGTCCAAAAAGTTCGTGCGTGTGACTGTTTGTTGAATAACTTAAGAACAGAACTAGTTAGAGACCTGCGATTTTCACCAGCTGAAGGAAGTGATATGGAGACATCTTTTTCTCTGATATTGTATAAGACAAATTTATTTTAAAATCAATCATTTTCTCACAACATTGGAAAATATGCGTGATAACAGTCTATTATTTTGATGAGATTTTGGTTTTAATATGTGATCTAAATAGAGGGACTTTAGATCTATAGCTTAAGATATAATTTAAATGATTATCTTCATATCTCCTAATATTAAGCAAATGCAATTCTCTATTTGCTTCCTGAAGTTTCTTAGTTTTTGTTAAAAATTTCATCTGAACGACAGAAGATTTCCGTACATTTTTTTGATATTTTGTAAAAAGAGTTGATTTTAAAATGAATTTGTCGTATACAATATCGAAGAAAAAGACGTACCCATTTCACCTCTTTCGACTGATGAAAACCGCAGATCTCTAGCTGTTTGTGTTCTTGAGTTATTCAACAAACAGTCACACGCTCAGACTTTTTGGCCAGACTATAGTAATATTTCTTCAACAAGAAACACATTATATTTATTTATCTATATCGAACGTTAAAAGACACTCATGTAATGAAAACCAGAGAAAAATCTCCGATTTTATCGGTCCGGTTACCGACACCGTTTGATTCTTTGTTTCGTTAATATTTGTACTGAAATTTAACAGTTATTTTTCAATTAATCTAATTTTTATTCTAACCAAAAATAAAAATACAAGCTAACGCAAAAAAAAAAAACACATTAAATCTTAAAACATAAATATAAAAAATTATTAATTCTCAATTGAACCTCGTTATTGTTATATTGATTGTTTTCTCTAAGCAAGCAACCGAAATAAGTGATGTGACAGACACGCACATATATTTATTTATTTTTCGTTCTACAGCTATTTGTTTTGTGTAGTTCATCGGTAAAATTGATCGGTTTTTATGACATGTGAAGTGTCATTTGGTTTCCATTTCATAAAATAAAAACTAATGAACCTATGACTCTCCCTTTTTATATGAATCATATGATATTATTTTATTTTTATCAAGAAAAGAAAAAATACTATTTTAGCTAACAAGAAGTTTTGTTAAATTTGTAAAGATTTTATTCTTAATATAGTCTTCTTCATCTGAATTAAATTCATGAGAACAATTAGTAATTATTAAAAGTTTTATTTGTTTACGAATTGATAATAATTCATCATCGTATCTTAATTTATGTTTGTAAGAAATAATATTATTATAATCAACAATTAATATTTCAATATATGGTGTTAATAATAGTAAACGTTTGATATGATAATAATTTCTTTCATCTTTATAATTTAATATTAATTTTCGTATTTTATTTAATATTAATGTTTTATCATTCATCAAATTTTTATTCAATTTACCTAATTCAATTTCCATTGTAAATAAATTTGGAAATTGATCATTTATAAATTGAATTAGTTTTGGATTTAATTGATCTTTACTATAAGATATTTCAATATGTTCAACTGTTGGAAATAATAGAATATCTTTTGTATTATTTAAATTTTGATAAACAATATTATTTGATATATTTGATAATTGTTTAAATCTATAAGGTAATGATAGAAATGAATAATAATAATAATCATCATCTTTATACCATATAAGTCGATTATTATTAAATTCATTTTGTATTATTTGAGATGTTAAATGTAATTGATGAAATCGTATATAAAAAGAAAATTTTTTTAAATTTGGTAATTTTTCAAGAATTTCATTTTCTGTATATTTTTCATTCATAGAATTTATTTTAAGTTTAAATATTTCTAATAATGTTGATTGTTTAAGTTGATTTAAAAAATAATTTAAATCATTACGTTTAATATATTTACATTCAAAATAACATTTAATTAATTTTGATAATAAAAAATTTGATTTATTTTCATTTGTATGATTTTCTTCATTGACAATTTTACCATAGAAATATTTTAATGATCGAAGAGTATTTAATAAATAAATTAAATCATCTAGATGAATTAAATAAATAGTTAAATTTTGTAAACAATAATTAATTATTTCGAAATTATTAAAACCTAAATATAAAGGAAAATTTCGTATTAAAGTAAAACTTTGTAATAATGAATCTTCTTCAAATAATGATGCAATAATTATACGTATAAGATAAGGATCGGAAAATAATTTATATTCATTTTCATTTTCATTTAAATTTAAATATTTTAGTTGTTTGAGAAATTTTAAATATTTTAAACATTTAGTTAAAGGTAAAAATTGAATATTTGTTATAAATAATGAGTTAAGTTTTGGATAAGAATTTAATGACTGAAATATTTTGTCGATTTGTTTATCATCTATATTAATAATTTCTATTTTTGATGATAAATTTGAAACATATTTAAAAAACCAATCTTCTGATATTTGTGTTAAATCAATATTTGTATTTATAGTAAAATATGAAATAACAATTTGTTGAAAAGAATAATTTAAATTGAAAAATATTTTAATTATTACATGTTGTGGAAAATAAGGAAATAGATGATAAATAAATAATTCAACTGGTAAATCTTCACTAAATAGATAAATAAAATAAATTTACATTGTTTGTTTCAGAGAAGCAAAAAAACTTATCGAAAAATTTTCTGTTGATTAAGTCCGAGATCGACCTGATGGATGCTACTCTAAAAGTGTGAGTTAATTGTAACTCGATTCTTATAAGATTACAATCATCTTCAAGAATAATGTTCGCTAGTATTTTTATTCAGTGCGGTGCTTTGCAATTTCTGAGACTGATTTTAACCATCGAAATTTGAAGTTTTTGTGCCTGATACTACACATACCCTCCTTGACTCGAGACAGTTTTCGTGTTCTCATAAAAAATCTGATTAAAAGACTGAGATTCAGATCGAAATTTATAAATTAGACTAGGCGAAACTCAATGAATCTCGATTAATAACAACAATGATGGCAGAATTTTTCTAAGTACCAGGTGGGCCAAAATTAACGATACAACAAAAAAAAATTGAATATTTCCCTTACGGCTCGAGCAAATGGGCTGACTTTTTTTATTAATGATAGAAGTATGTTCAAGCTTTATATCTATAAAGACATGCCTAGAGTAAAGTAGCTCTCTAGGCGTGTCTTTATGGATATAAGACTTGAACATACTTCTATCATTGATAAAAAAATCAACTCGTTTGCTTGAACCGTAAGGAAGATATTCAATTTTTTTTGTTGTATTGTTACGTTTGGCCCACTCGGTTTTTCTTCCATAATTTGAGAACAATATCGAGGAAATCTATTCTTTTCTATGACCGCGTCATTTCGCAGACTGTCCTGAATCGATACATAAGATTAAATCAAGCTTTATTCCTTTAGATAACGTCAGTCGACCGTGACTAGTCTCTGCTGATAATATAGAGCAGTCTTAAACTTCTACTGTAAGGTTTCAATCTAATATTTTAACTAGAAAATAGAATCAGATTGCAATTATTTTCATTTATAATGAGCACCCATATCGTAAATACCAGACAGTTTTTAGCGTTAAACCGCAGTAAATTGCAGTAACTGGATCGATAAAATCACGGTAAACCGGCGGTTTTTCCAAGTATTTTTATGACATGTGAAGGTGCAAGAAAAAAACATATAAAATAGCAAAATCAATGATTTAGAGCAACTAAATGTCAATGATCAGCGGCGAACCGGTTTATTCTAGCGGTAAATTGTAGTGACGAGAGCCGGTAACCGGACTCGTAAAATCGCAGTTAACCGCCGGTTTTTATCGCATGGATATTTTATACAAAAAAAACCTAAAACTTACAGTTTTAATAACTTTGTATAATCATTATTCTTGATTGTTGAAGGATCTGTTTTGAATTTTTTTGAATTAGATGCAAAATCTAAATACAGAATACTGTTCAAGCATAATTGGTTTTTTTTTGGATAAGTTTACTTACTCTCATTATGGTGTTTGATTTTATTTATCGGAGTAATAGAATCATATTCTTTATTTTCCATTTTTTTTTATTATCACTGATAACCAAACAAATCAAAAACAATTATATTTGAATATCGAAAGAATGAAGATTGAGTTAATATATTACATTTGTCTTGTACAATCAAATAACGATATGATGAAAGAAATTTCGCAATCATAAAGAAAGAATTACAAATGGCAAATGAAACTCACGTGGTTGAAATAGAAGAAAATAAATATCGTAGTATAATATTTATCTATGTGAAGAATGAAAAAATTTTTTGTTTTCTGTCACATAAAATAAATAAAACACATCTGTCAAAAAAAGCTGAAAATTATTACACACATTCATTATCAATTTGGTTCTATTAATAAACTGAATAAAGATTTTATATTTAAAACTAATTAAGAAAAACTACAACTGTATATTAAATAAATCAAAAATAATGATTTATATTTATTTTTTTCTATTTAATTTTTACCCAAGCTGCAACTCGATGGATGTTTCGATACATCGATCCAAGCTATTCGATTGGTCGATAAAATTGAAAATTGTTGATCCATCGCCTACCACTCAATCTATCGAAAAGCAGCACTTCGATGTTCATCAAAGGACCTTTCTCAATGGATACCAATGAGTAGTTTTTGCAGAATAGAAAATTCGAACATATGTACTTACGATTACAAAGCTTCAATAGATCTGATGAACTAGAAATCTATATGTCGTGACAAAATATATGTAACTTCAATGTTTTTAAATTAATCTTTAAAAGATTAATTTATCTCTTTATTTTTTCAACTTTCTTTTTTATTATATTACTATTGTCGATAATTGACAATTTGAATAAATGAAAGAAATAATAGAACCAGAACAATAAGAAATCGGACTGAACTATTCTTTTTAAGTTTTGAATTTTTGAGGGGGTATCTGCATATGTAATCAATCCTGTTCCTACATTCACATTCTGACGTAATTTAAGGACATAAGTGTGACAAGCTAAAATTGAATCAAATTCCTGACAATAATACCAAACATTTCCGAGAAGAGTCAGAGTCTCACGTACATCTTCATCAGTCTGTAAATACATAAAAAGTAGTCATATATAGAGTGAAATAATAGGATTTTCTATATGATTAACATACTTTTTGTTGAATATTAAATGTTTCTGTATGACATTCTAATGCATGATTATAGTCATCTTTCTTTTCGATATGCAATGATAGCTTGATCGATTTTCAAGTTTTTCACATACTTTTGAGCTTGTAATTCATCGGTACAGATCGTTGATCGTCTACAAAAATTCATTTACAATTTAGTTTTCGAGAAAAAATTTGTATAGATTTATGTATTTGGAGTTTTGATTAAGCTCGAGAAGAGATAAAACAATACTGAATTCTATAGTTAGTGTTGATTTTAAATGTGACGGAGAAGGAATGAACAATTGATCAAGACATGTCTCAATTTCACAATTGACAGATATGTTTGTATTGAGCGCAGTGACACGATGTATTGTCATGATAGATGATTCTTCGGTGAATGTGTTACATGAAGAAGAAACTGTTAATGGTTGATAAGTCTTGTCTCTGCTCATTTTCAATGACGACATTACACTTCAGACAATTGTTGACAACCAATTTCTATTGATGAGATCTTTCACTACTCAAACAATACAATTTGATTATTGAAAACGTTCGTTCGAAACGAAACATATTCAGGTCTAGTTGCACTACTTACTTGTTTTGTTCACAATATGTGTGATCGTTGATAGGCAAAAATAAAAAAGAAAATGTCATTAACACTGACAGTATTATATACCATTTTCTCTTTCGAAAACAAAAAAAAAAGGATCGTCTATTGATTGTATGTCCTAAAATAACAATATCGGCATTGATTTTGAGTCAAACAAAATTGTCTTTGAAAAGTTACGAGATTTAAATTATTGAATCAATTTTCTTCAACATTAATTCATTTGATAATTATACTGTCGTTCTATCATTTCTAGGCAGCTCATCGATCTGGTTTTGTAGATTTAGGGATGAATTATAGATTGAATGAGGAAAAGAAGAATGATACTCTATATTTATTTTACTTCGTTCTTATTACTAGTTTGTGAGTCATATCATTATTATGAATTTGATTGAACTACAAGAGAGAGAGAACGATCGCATATCAATTATCATGTAGAGAAAAGGAAGAGAAATATAAAACACAATTGATAGTTATTTTTATTTTTTATAATATTCAATCAATCAAAATATGATATTGTATATTGTTCTCTTCCATATCGTAATATTCATTCTGTCGTTGACAATATTCTAGTTACTATTGCGAACAATACTGTCACTATTCGGAGAAAAAGGAGAAAAAAGAGAACAAAAACAAAGAGATTAATTTGTTTTCAACAATTCGATAGTGTCAAATATTGAAAAAATAAAATTTGTAATTCCATCATAGATAAAACAATATCAGCTCAAAAGAAAAAAAGCTTTTAGATTTCAAAGTGTGTGTGTGTGTGTATGTTGTACACTTCAATAATCCACAGGAGTTTATTGAAAATGAAATTGAAATAATAGAACAAATTACTAACAACAGAACTCTACGACACAAAATAATGTTGAACAAAGGAATAACTTTCCAATATATTCTAAATATTAAGTATTTTCTGTATATTAATAAGACAGAATATATTTGTACATTTCTAAAGCATATCGGCAAAATCAGGCAGAATAGGACATTTGCACCTTTCATTTGAGACTGATTCGCTATAAGAGTGAATTTTTTGAATAAATTCTTTTGGCATAGGCTTATGTGAAAATGTTTGGTCTTTCACATGGTTATTAATTAATTAATTAATTAAAAAGTAATTAGCGAATATCTCGCTAACCATATGAGAAAAAAATCTGAAAACTTCAGGATAGGATCTAGGGCACAAGCTGCGCCTATGGTAAAATTTTCAGCAAGATTGGACTCCGAAAAATTTCTTCCGAAAAACCGGTTTTTCAGAGACCCTGAAAAGTGAAGAAGCGAAAACTTTTCTCTTATCCTCATTTAGGGATTTTGAGTAATGATTTGTAACGTTCGAAGTCGATTTTGAACTTTTCAGTTGGTTACAAGAATATCATCTCGATTATGTAGTCGCACTGTGTCACGTCGCTAACGACAGATAAATCGGTTTTTTTGAAAAATCTAGGCATACTTAGAAAAATTTTGGATATAGACTTTATAGCCTTAGAAGTCGTCTACGAAATACCCTATTTAGTTTTCTAAAATTGTGCATGAATTGGGAGTTATTAAAAACTAAAATACACGAAGTGGAAATCGATGTCCTTTTTTGTGTCACGTCGCTAACGGTAGTTTTTTACCAGTAACTCCTGTAAACAAAGCTCCATAGCGCTAATTTTTTTAGGGTATCTAGAGTAACTTAATGTACATACAAAATATAAAAAATCAGATCTAAGAGAGCTCATTATCTCGAGATACACATATTTTAATTTTTCGAAGTCACGTCGCTAACAAATGATTTTGCCCATATGACAGATGATTAAGAGAATTATAAAAATTATTTTTATTGCTTTTACTTCAAGACAGAACAATTATGATTTTTTCTTCAAAACGTTGCTGTATGTCAGTTTTCGTAATATAGCCACACTTTTAAAGCATGAACATTTTTCTAGTGTCTGAAATTACGCAAAATATACATTAGAGTTCAAAAGTTATAACTATATTATACTCTCAGAATTTAGATTTAACTTTCAACATACAATAAATTTGTTCTATATCCGCTAAAATAATTCATATAATGAGTACTATAGTATTCTATTCAAAAACAAGGCAGCATTATAGTTGTTTATGGTGGCACATATGATTGTTTTTGTAATTGTTAATCTATTCGAAAGCTAGTATAATGCCACCGGATTCTTGGTTTATCTCATATTTTTCATTGAACATTCAAGTATGATATTTTTTGTGCAGGTCTTAGTTTTCTTGTTAAATTCATTTCCATTAATCTAATTTCTAGTTTATTAGATAGAGCAAAGTGTTTACTTTCGAATACACTAATGATTAATTTTTTGGCCTTTAAGAAAAAATTTTAGTATTAATTGAACCATATTGATGCTTTATTGACCGTTCTTATCTAACGTTTTGAAATTTTCTTTTAAAGATTGGTTACTTTTTATCATATTCTATGATATCAAGTATTTAATTCAAAGCCAAATAGTCATTTGAATAGTCCAGACATTTCGTATCGAAATTTTATAGACGGACTATGAGAAAAAGGTTTTTGAAAAATCCAAAAGGTAATTTTTAGGTCCTAGAAACCTGTGTACGATCTTAAAGAGCGCAAAAACCTTGAGGGATAGGAAAGTTTTCTATCACCTTACCTTAAAAAGTTATAAGCATAATAAAAATACGTTGTTTAGTAACATTATGATAAATTTCACTTTTTCTTTATGCTTATAATTTTTTTCAGGAAAGGTCAAAGGAAATTCTTTAAGATAGTACTCTTAAAACACTGATTTTTATAATCATTTGGGATCTGAAAATTTACCTTTGGATTTTTCGAAAAAAATCTTCCTCTCATTGTCTCTCTATGACACTTCGATATGAAACGATATTTGATAGAAAACTTCATTGGCTATTCAAATGCATCGATCTCTATTGATAATGAAAAAATCAGACCGAATAGAAAAAAACAAAAAAAAGTGAGAAATAATCAAAAAATGAAATAGTTTGTTTTAGTACAGTCATCATAGTACCGGTCTAATAAGAATTCATAATCAATTTCAATTTCATATTGATAATACTACTTTTGGACTAAATAAACGTTGATAACATTCTAAAAAAAAATAAAAAAAAGGAACCAACAAACAAATATAATTCAACAAATTTTATTATTTTTACTCTTATCATAAATTTCTCCATCATGTTCAGAATAATGAGCACCACTTATAGTTCCTTTACAATGTGCACAAGTATAACATTGTTTATGGAATGACTACAAAATCAAAGAAAAAAAAAAAACATACAATTAAAAATTTTATTTTGTTTTACTTTGCCAATAGCTTTAATTTCTTCAGCTTGATAAACCGTTTTTGAACAACGTGGACAAATATTTCCTGATATTGACATTATTTTAAATGCATTATCATTTATAACATTTCTTGATGTTGATCGATTAGTGTTCGATGTTGTTATGCCATTCATCATAGTACTTTTCAGATTTCTATGATGTAAATCATCATCATCATATGACTCATAAGATGGTGATGAATATATTACTGTTTGCCGTTGATAATATTCATTATTAAAATCAGTTTCTTCTTCTTGATTTAATCTCGGACTACTAGGTGGTGAATCCAAATCCGATGGAAATGATGTTGCAAAATGACGAGAAACTTAATAAAAATAACGGTGATTTTTATTTTTTTTTGTTCGTATTAAATAAATTCTTACCCATTCGTGGACCAAATTCACGACTGTAACAACCTGTACAATAAAGTTTTTGATTACGTTCATTTAAACTAAGTGAATTGAGTAATACATGGCATATACCTAAAGAAAAATGTTAGATAAATATTTTAAATAATGAGAAAATATTTTACTGCATTTAAAACAAAATTTATGAAATTTTTGTCCGCCACCCATTATTTCTTCAGCTGGATAAACAGTTTTATTACAAAATGCACATAATGGTGTTGAAACTGATGCTTGCCATTTTCCTGCTTTATAATCAGATTTTTCATTATTTGTTCTAGATTGAAAACTATTTCTATTTGATGCCATAATCTATAAAAAAAAAAACTTTTTTTAGAAAAAATTAAAACTTACAGGTGATATCTTGTGATTTGAATTAATACGTTTAGGTTCTATGTATATCGATATAAATGATAACTTTTTCTGTTCTTGTTCGTTACCGCATGATCATGTCATACATATAAACAGTCAGCTGTAAGATTTACTGTATGGGAAAGATATTTCATTATATCGATTTGTCCATTCTACTTTTTCTATTTAACTCGTCATAGTTTTTAATTTTCTTCACGTAATATCCCATATAAATGAAGAAAAAAAAAGTCAATACAAAACAAAAGAATTATTCATTCGTCATGTAATATCTCATCAAAATAGGATAAATCCATTTTTTTTCTAACAAGTCAATATAAATAATCATTCAAGGAAACAAAAAATATCCAAAAATCTACTGTATAAAAACATTATTATACGAGAAATATACAAGCAAATAGAGTGAATGTATACCTTTTAATGTATGCGACTGATTTAATTTTATGTAACCGAAAGAGAAAAAAAATCAACATAATTGACGATGATCAAACAAGAAATCGATAAAATCAACAAAAAAATAACAAGTTATACAAGGTCAATGTCTATGTACGTATTTTCAAAATCGATTTACTACCGAGAATATTATTCATACAAGAAAAAGAATAAACTACTGCTATAATATTATCGAACAAATAAACTCTATCAATGGTGAGTAAGTATTTTCCTTTTTTTCTTTATTCAAAAATTGAAAATTTTGGACTAATAAATTTAATTAATTTTAAAAAAAATTGTCGTAAATTTAAAGTAATTAAACGAAGTTCATGATATTGTTGTTTGTCAATATTATATAATATTAATATTGAATCTTCAAATGTATAATTTTGTAAAAAATTTTTATATGCTAATTGTCGTTTTACTCGATAATTATTTAATTGAATTAAATATTTCATAGATTTTTGTATAAGAGAATTTATTTCATTATTTTTATATGAAAATATAAGAATTTGTTGTGCAAATTCAAGAAATTCATAAATATATTTACGTATTAATTGTCGAAATTTAATTAAATAATTATTTTGATCAATTGCAATTGGATATAATTGATTTTCATTCCATAGAATAGAATTTAATGTTCCTTGTTGAATTTGTTCAATATTTATTTGTAATAATGGATAATCATCAAGTATTTGACAAAGATTAGCTAATGTTTTAATTATTTTTGGCATTTGTTCAAATATATTATTTATAATACGATGTTCAAATGAATCAATAAATGATATTGATGATAAAGATGAATGTATAGTTCGATTATTTATTTGAGAATTATTATGGCAATAAGTTTCAGAAAAATTTTTATTAAGTATAAATGACATTTTATTAAAAATATAAGAAAATGAAAAATATTTCAAAGCGCCCATTAATATTAAATATTTTTTAATCGAGATATATAACAATTGTACGAAAAGTACAAAAGTCGTTGTATTTTTTATTATTTCGTATAGAAACATAATTTTTGTGTGTGTTCCATCTCAGTCAAAAAAATGAAAAATGTTTCATTTTATAGAGAATTGTTTGCTCTATCATTCTGAATAATTCAAATAGAATTTTAATTTGAGTTAGTTGAAAATAAATCTGATCGAAATACAACGTACACTTTAATACAAATTTCTGTTTGTTTTAGATAGAACTTGACGATTTCTTTTCATAGTCTCTAAGAGTGTGTGTGAGACTAACCTTATAATTAGTCTCATACAAACTCAGTTTTACAACCTGCATGAAACGAAAATTTTTTTTAAATCGAAAAAAAAATCGATTAGTTTTTTAGTATGAAAAATGTGCTTTTAGAAAAAATAAATGAATATTTGCTTCAATAAACATTGTTATTATGTTACTAGCTCATTGCATTTGAATGAAACGTGATGTTTCGGCACATTCTCTTAACGTTTAGTTTTTCACGAATAGATTTTCGATAGTCATTTATTGACATCAATACATTGCGCCATCTTTCACTAAAATATTACAACAGAATATCTTTGAAAAAAAAAGAAACCTGTTTTAATAATAAACACTCTCATACTTTATTTTTCTTTCCTGTAAATGTTGTCAGCACTCTATTATCATAAGGAAATTTAGCGTTTTTTTTTCTACGATTTCTTACATTTAATAAAACAATACTACTTATCGAATATAAATAATTTTCTTATGAATGATACAAATTATGTTAATAATAACAAAAAAAAATCCTTCATGGAATAATGTTTTCATATTTAGATGATTAAAAATATATTTATTCTTACTATTCTTATTTGCTTAACTGTCATTAGTCAAGAAAACCATGACGATAGCGTATCTTTTCTCATTGATGGTACACGACAAAGAACAAATATAACATGTCTCTGTACTGAAGATGAAAAATGTGATTCAAATACACGAACTTGTCGTTTAACACATGTTGATCATGCTTGTTATGAAAGTTGGACAAAAGAATCTAATGATGATATGATTCATGTTACTGCTGGGTATAAAAATATATATCATTATTTATTTTACGAAATATTTTATTTCTTTAGATGTGTTTATAATGAATTTTTATTTACACAAATTTTCTGTGATGGTAATCAAAGTAATCGATATATTATTTGTTGTTCAGATAAAAATTATTGTAATGATCGTGATGCATATTCAAGTGATATACGAAAGAAATTATTATTACCACTAAGTAATTTTGAAATTATGTAAAAATTATTTATATATTTATATATAATTGTTTTTTTAATTCTTTTGCTTTTTAAGATAAATATAAATCTAATAAATTTTTAATTCGATTAATATTAATAATTATTATTATTTCATCTATTCTTTTATTTTGTTCTTTATTTGTATTTAGTTTATATTATAATAAACGAAAAAAGTATGTATATTGAAAATATTATATCAATAAAATTTTTATTTTCTTATAGAAGAAATTCATCGAATTGTGATAGAACTATTGAATCAAATAAAAAATCAGGTTTATGTATACCAATCTTGACTCGATCAAAACATTCAACAACAAGTGTTAAAAGTGATCAGTGTCCGGACGATATATCAAGAAGTTCAGAGGAATGCAGTTAGTTATTTGAGAATGAAAAAAAGAAGGAAAAATATATTAAAACAAAACCGTTGTTTTGTTTAGATACTCTTTTATTAGAAATAACTAGTTTTGCAAAGCAAGTAATATTAGAAAAACAAATTGGTATTGGTGCTTATGGTATTGTTTATCGTGGTAAATGGTATCAAGATACAATTGCTATAAAAATTTGTTTTTCAAGTGAAGAACCTTCATGGAGACGTGAAGTTTATGTTTATCGAGAATTTCGTTTAAATCATGAAAATGTTCTTCGATATATTGCTGCTGATAGAATAGTAAGAAATTCGAAGAAATAATGATTTACAACTATTTCTCTTCGATAATCTTTTGTTTTTGTCTTTAATTGATTTTCTGTCTAGTCGACAAAGAATTTGACATTATCAATTGATAGATTTAATAATTAAGTAATCATAAGGATTATGACGTGTTTTTTTTTATATTAATATTCGATTAACATCTTTCATTGTTTCTAATATTGAGAATTCTTCGGAGCAATTTGTTCAAAACCAATAGATGCTTGAGTTATTTCTGATATAATGCATAAAGAGAAATATCGTGCTATGAGTCAGAGTGGACTTTTTAGATAGTGATCGACCGATTGAATTTCGCATCTGAGTACCATATTTTTCCAATAATCTTTCGAATCATTTCAAGTTAATAAGTAGCCAAACGAAGATTGACGTTTTCTTTAAGTTTATATTAAAAAAAAGCATTCTATATTATTCATCAAAAGCGATCGTTCGATTAGAATCTTTCTTAAAGATGTCATGCTTGAACGATTTCTATAATAAGAGATATCTTTTTAAGAATGCCGGTTCTTTCTCGAAATATGTGATCGAACTGGTTCATATTCTAATTCATTAAATCATATGCTGATTGCTAGAAATATTAAGGAACAACCAACAATCATCACTAAATATAGATAATCTTAACTAAGCAGTATTATGATGATCGTGTCCGATGGCCAGCTACCGCTGAAAGCGGAACATTCCGGTCATTAGATTCAAACATTGTACTCCTGCTTTCACCTTCCTATCATGTTCCGGACAGAATCGGTCATACATCATTCATTTGAGTACTTAAGTGATAGATTATAGCTACTGTATATAATTAAAAATATAAACTCGGCCAGTAAAAGTCAAGTTTCAAACATTGTGGATGTCTAAAGTTATTTTTCATGTGAAAAGTCTTCCGATCAGAGAAAATTTTTAAAAAAATACTTCCAAAATTTTCAGCTATTGCTATTGATCTCATATATGTCAAATCTGAATGTGCTTAATCTTTCAGAAATACGATAAGAAAATAGTTCATATACAGTAAGTCCCAAAACTATTCAACAAGGTGTAATTTGGATGTTTTTTTTCGTAGCCTTAAGTACTAGAAAGAATCCAAATAGTTAATATTGTTGCCAAGAAGAATTCGAGAAAATGATAACCGTCATGAATTTTCGCCAAAATAAGGTTTCTGAAAAATCAAAACCTTGATTTTTCAACATTCAGAAGTCACAACAGAAAACTTGTTTTAACAGTCTAGAATTATAGAGCAGCCAATTCTCTACAAAATGAGATGTCTCCGAGCTTTCTATGATCTTCCCTTCAAAAATTATAAGCGTCACAAAAATCGAAAAAATGCGTTTTTTAGTCGATTTTCACATAAATTTCACTTTTTTCCGATTTTTGTAACGCTTATAACTTTTGAAGGGTATGTCGTAGAAAGCTCGAACACTTCTCATTTTGTAGAGAATTGACTGTTCTATAATTCTAGACTATTGAAACAAGTTTTCCGTTGCGGTTTCTGAATGTTGAAAAACCAGGCTTTTGGTTTTTCAGAAAATCATATTTTGGCAAAGGTTCATGACGGTTATCATTTTCTCGAATTCTTATTGGCAACAATATTCTCTATTCAAACAACACCTTGTTGGATAATTTTGAGACCTGCTGTATCATAGCCAGACATTATTGATATATGGTCTGCGATCGTATGCCAACAATGTCTGTCACGTCTATGATGACTTGTTGCTTAAATGTTTGTCATGTCTGTGGAATGGAAAATCCATATTTCTACCTCGATACTGCAACACTCTTTTTAGATCATGTTTCACAAGATATGAACACGACTGTTTACGTACTATATTGTTCGATTCAGACTGACGTTTCAAACTTTAAAAAACTATTATAATCATATTTACCAGTGACAGAACCAGGATTCTGAGTTGGGAGAGGGCTGATCCCCTTGATACACAAAACACATATTTCAAAAATTTCTCCAAGATGGGCTTGAAGGCTCCTAGGTGGGGCTTCGCCACTGATATTTCCTTATAAACTTTCTAATTTCGTAGAGAAATATTGAATTAATCGATTGTCTTGAAATGAAAATATATTCAAAATAAAGAATTTTTATTTAAGGATTTTTCAAATCGTATTGAACTTTGGCTTGGTACTGAATATCATGAAAATGGTTCTGTTTATGATTATCTTAACAATCATACAATAACAATTCCAATTATGATTAATATGATGTTTACTATTGCTAATGGTCTTTTTTATTTACATTTATCAATTGATGCAACAAATGGTTCGTAATTTGTTTTTTTGTGTTCTTAAATAACTTTTTTACAAAATAAAATTTTTGATTTTTAAAGGTAAACCTGCACTTGCACATCGAGATTTAAAAACAAAAAATATTTTAGTTAAAAAAGATTTATCATGCTGTATTGCAGACTTAGGTCTTGCAGTTAGTGAAGTTCGTCAAAAATCTGATAATAATCAAGAACATATTGTTATTGATATTAAACCAAATCATCGTGTTGGTACAATACGTAAGAAGACGAAATAAGAAAAAGAATTTTGTTTTTTTTTTTTTTTTTTTGTATACATTTGTGTTTATTTAGGTTATATGTCACCAGAAATTCTTGATAAAACACTCAATGAACAAAGTTTTGAATCTTATAAAGCTACTGATCTTTATGCATTAGGACTTATTTTTTGGGAAATATTACAACGATGTCAAACAACATCAGAAGGTTTATATATTATTAATTAATTTTTTTTTTTTTTTATCTAATTCAAATTATTAGAAAATGATGCTGATGAATATAAACTTCCTTATCAAGATATTATATCAAATAATCCAACATTTGAAAAAATGCATGAAATTGTATGTATAAAAAAAATTCGACCAACATGTTCATCTCGATGGGAAAATAATTCAGTAAGAATAATTTATGATATAAAAAATTTCGATGAAGATTTTATTTTAGATTTTTCGTTATATATTTACTTCATGTCAAGAATTATGGACTGAAAATCCAGCATG